>OX467710.1:82698449-82783470 GCA_950111635.1 Agelastica alni | reverse complement strand
ATAGTTGCTGCCCTATATCATGTCCTTAGTTGATCCGCGGGTGTTTATTCTTTAATATTAGACACCTTTCTTGTAAGCCAGGAAGTTAGTTCCCTATCAGCCATTGGGACGCGCCGTGTTGGGGTTAAGGACATCCCCGCACGGATGACTCGAAGTTACTAATGCCTCGATTCACAAATACAGCACTCGTGCCTGATGATCTGCTAAAAAAAATCTCATGCAATTGTAAAAGTAAATGCTCCCCTCACAGATGCGGGTGTCGTTAACATGGATTAAAGTGCACAGTATTATGTACAAAGTGTCGAGACTTGATTGATTGCGTGAATGTTAATATTTTTTTTTTGAAGATTTAAGCGACTATAAAGAAATAGCCAATGATTTTGAGCAGCCAAGTATTTGTTTCAGTCCTGAAAATGAAGGGGCTGAAAATGAAGATTTTGAAAATTTTAGTGACAATGAAGATGAAAATAATGTAGAAACTGAAGTACATAATTTTTCTGATACACAAGAAGAACTTATTTATAGAACAAAACGACCTAGATAAATGTAATAAAATAAAAAGCAATTGTATTTAAAATAAAAATAATTTTTTTTAAATAAATAATGATATAATCAATTTATTGAAAAATTTGTTATTTGTAATTTCATATACATATAAATCATTTTGTCAAAAAAAATATAAAATTTTTTCGTATGCTTAGTAGTCGACAATGTTTAAGGAAATAGTATATAGCAATTAGGTGTTTGAGTAAATATTAGAAATACTGTTTTGTATGTATTTTTTCCGTAGAATCGAATGGTGTAATTAGATTTTTTTTAGTTTTATAAAAATTTAAACAAATTATAAACAATTATTAAACCAAAAGTAATTTTTTGCTTTTTTTGAGTATTTTTGCAAATATTTGTACTTTATTTTACCAGAAACTAGACAAAAAGACGAAAAAACTTAGACCCGGAAGAACCCCCTACGACAATTTTTTTAAGGACAAACTTTTCATGAAAAAATATCTTTTTTTTTCGGAAAAATGCTTTTGCTTCATGCAATTTAAATAATTTTTGGGAAAATGACAAATAAAAAACGGTTTTTTGCATTTTTCTCGGATATTTTGGGGTTATGTAAAAAATTGTATTTTGCAAAAGTTAAAGATTTTCTACAACTTTGCTATTCAATGTTTTTTGATCTAACGTAAAGTTTGGCAGGAAAATGGCAGTTTTCCTCGGTATTACCCATTTTTACCACTTTTTCGCCCCCCAAAACTACCCTTCAATTTTCCAGTTAATAATTTTTTTGTTTTTTGTTTTTTACAACCCCCTTTACCTTTTCCAGCTGTGAAACTCTCTAATCAAAAGAATGACGAACGAAATTTAAAATAGAATATGGGATGTGTAAGCAGGATTTAGAAAAGAAAGGAGATGTATGGATCAGGTCTTTTTATTAAGAGGTATAGTCGAAAAATTCTTGTCTTTTACAGACTTGGAAAAGGCCTATGGCGGAGTGGTGAGTTGTTGTCGACATTGTCTATGTATGAGGTGAGCAGTTAATAAATACGAGCACCGAAATCACTTTTCAAGGATTCCATTGCTTGTGTCAGGATAAACAGAGCTTACACGGACAGGTTTAACATCGAAAAATTTGTTTCAAATTCCAAAAGGGTTATTTACGTGTTGCTTTGACTAAACAAAAGATATAGCTTACAAATAGTCCACTGATACGCATCGACAAGCTCGTTAGAAGATGAGGAAATAAAAACATTTTTGGAAGACATAACATATGCACTGAACAAATAAAAAACACATTTCAGAATGATCATCGGCGACTTTAATTCTAGGAAAAAAAATGGAGAGAAAATGGAGGGAGATTCAGATAATATTGAAAGGTTCGGTTTGGGAAAACGCAAGGAACGCAGTGACATGTTCCTTAACTACATTGTAGCTGAAAATTTATTCTGTTTACCTAAACACATTTTTTATGAAACCCAAACGAAGGAGATGGACATGGAGAAATCCAAATGATACGATAAAAAACGAGATTGATTACATTCTCTGCAATAAGAGAAATATATGTACTAACGTAACAGTTAATCAGTTTGATACTGAAAGCTACCACCGGCTAATTAGAACTGCAATTTCTCTAAACCTAAGATTTGAAAGAGTTAAACTCTTCAATAAGTAAATTTTACCAACTGCAAACAAAAGAAGCGTCTACAAAGAGGCTTTTCAAAAAGAATTGGAGAAGAAATTTAAGCCTATTGTCAACATAGAGGGAATAAACTTGAATCATCTTGCCTAGAAAATAAGCAGACATGCACAAAATTTGTTTCAGAGTTAAAACACCAAGAGACAATAAGCTAACGCCAAGCACACTAAAACTTATAAAAAAAAGAAAAACACAACCCAGGGATGCAATAGAGTACAAGGAGCTCACAAAACAATACAGAAAGAAGTAAGGAGGGATGTGAGATCCTATAAATCCAGAACAATTTAAACCGTAATTGAAAATTAACATAAAAGTTCTTAGATCGAGACTTTCGCCTGGAAGAAGCAGAATTGTAAAAATGAAGGATAAGGATAACCATATATTGACTATAAGAGGCGAAATCTCTAAACATATAGAAATCTTTTATTCTCGTTTGTACTCCTCTGTTGTTCTGGATCCTAAAACTCAGAAAGTTACCGTTTTCAATGTAGGTTCAGAAGAAATTCCTGTTAGAACCAAAGTGAAAATAAGGGTGGCACTAGGACAAAAAAGGGACCTTAAATTACCTGGTAAAGACAAAATAACCTGTGAAATGCTAAAAATGGGCGAAGATTTATGGAACAAATTCTACAAGTGTTATTTAATAAATGTCTATTTGAAGGCAACATCCCTAAAATATGGAACAACGCAGAAGTTAGCTGTAGACAGCTAGACAGAGCTATAAAGCTTGCTTACCAAAAAATTAAAAAAAAAAACAGAAAAAAAGCATTTTAAAAGACAATAATTTCACATTTTTATCACTTCATAGAAAACAATGAAAAAACAAATACATGCCATCTATATAAAAAATGGTAACAAAAAACCACAACAAACATAACTTTCCCATATGCATAGAAGTTATCAAACAAAATAAATAAAACAATGAGAAAACACATCACAATAATAGGTATCACACCGACTTAAAACTACAAATAACACCATTTTTTCAAAATTAAAAACAAAAGTTTCCAAAAACAAACACACACCGTATATAGAATAACATGTAAAGATTGTCAAGGCACATATATAGATCAATCAAAACAATATTTACGAAAACAAATACAAGCCCACGTATATTCCAAAACTGATATTACTGGTTTGTCCAAACACGAGAAAAAAACCAACATAACTTCAACACTGAAAATGTTGAAATTCTAACTAAAGAAAAAACCCAAGATACATATAATGATACATATAAAAAGAGACCCTAAGAATATTAACAAAAGAAATAATATAAAAAACATAAGCCAAATTACAAACATCCTTTTTTGACTCCATACATAAAAATAAATGTATGTACTCGCATAACTTCCAGAGGAGTGAACCAAATTGGATTTTTTTGTGTTCGTTATTGTCAGGACAAGGTTTGTATAAAAGAAAATTTTTAAAAAAATTAAACAATTTTTTTTTTAAAAATCAAATAATATGAAAAGTGAATGAGTGAATAGGATAGAAGACTGTGAGAGACTTTCAATATATTGACAAAAACATTAGACCGATTGATGTTCAGAGAAATAGTTGTAAACTTCAAACAGACCATACGTCATAAAGGCAAGAATGACAGTAGAATGACAGTATGGTGACATTAATTCATATACAATTACCGCTTCTTTCGCAACAGCAAAACGGTGTTTCGTGTGTATGTATGTATTTGTAACATTTTCCTTTTTTGAGAAAAACGCAATTAAACAATTCAGAGTCTTAAAAGGGTGACGAAATACCGGCAAGTAACAGGAAGGTCTCTAGAAGAGGGTTGTTAAAGTTTTAGAATGATGTCGGTTCCTGCCTCTGCTGAATCTCGCCGTACTTCGTTAAGATGTTAAATCTTCAATAACTTGTTGGCTTGTTCGTATTTCTATTTGCTGTCAGTTTTTTTGGCCTTACCGCCATAAACCTCTTGATAAAGTAAATTAAACAAATACACTTTTCTTGTTTGACAATGTATTGCAAGATTTTTACAACTAGATTACAGTTAAAAAACCTCCTGTCTCTTTAGAATTTTCACTGTTTGATGGCTTTTAAGTTAATTAATTTTATTTACTTATATTGATTTAAACTTATACCTCAAACTAGGAGAAAACTATGCGAACAAAATAATCAAACCCAAAAATTTTTCAGAAAACATTGACAACATCGAGAATAGTATATACTTGGAACCAACACACGCAAAAGACGCAAAAGACGCAAAAGACGTCATCAATGATTTAAAAACGAAGAAATCACCGGGATGGGATATAATCAGATCTGAAACAGTCAAACAATTGTGTGAACAAATTGCTATTCCATTAACATACATAATTAATAGATGTTTTGAGCAAGGTACATTTCCAGACTGCCTTAAACTAGGGATCATTAAACCTATACACAAAAACGGAAGCAAAGAAAAAATAGAAAATTATCGACCAATCTCCTTGTTGTCAGTATTTTCAAAATTTTTTGATAAATTTGTTAAGAAAAGAATTTATAAATTCTTAGAAAAATTTGGCATATTTTCTGATAATCAATTCGGATTTAGAGAAGGTCGTAGTACAGAAGATGCCATATTAAATTTAACATCGGATATATATAAGGCACTAGATAAAAAATACCCACTCATATGCATTTTCGTAGATCTTTCAAAAGCCTTTGATACCGTCTGCCATGAACGTCTATTACAAAAAATCAATTCCTACGGCATAAGAGGGCCCGCCTACAATCTACTGAAAGACTTCTTGACAAATCGTAAGCAAATGGTTAAAATTGAAGGAATTAGAAGTGACTCGAGAACCGTCACTTATGGTGTCCCACAGGGGACGGTGCTCGGGCCACTTTTATTCACAATTTATGTGAACAGTCTAATGACATCTAGATCTTAGGGTAAACTCATAAGCTTTGCAGATGATATGGCCATTTTGTATGAAGCAGAAACCTAGGCAGGTTTGAAGGCAAAAGCAGAACAAAACTTGAAAGGAATATGTGACTGGTTCAAATACAATAAGCTTACAATGAACGAGCAAAAAACGTATTATCTACCTTTTACCTCATATTCCAATCACCTACCCAACCTAGGACCTCTCATAGTAGACAACACGAAAGAAGAAGATCGATCAAAGTATCTGGGCATAATAATAGACAGACATTTGAGATGGGACCATTACATCGAGAATGTAAAAAATAAATTGAGTGGTCTACTGAGTAAGTTCAGATATCTCGCTGAATTCCTGAATACGAAAAATCTGAAAACATTATATTTTGCTCTTGTGCAATCACAGCTGAGTTATGGAATCTTGGGTTGGGGAGGTGTGGCGGGAAGTAACCTGTATAATTTAAATATCGTACAAAAATGAATTCTGCGAATAATATTTTAAAAAAACATAAGGTATTCCAGTGACTCGCTATATTTAGAGAACTCTATTTTTGATATAAGGCAACTGTTCTGTCATCGAATATTGACAAATATCCATAAAAATAAAATAAAAATACAACCCATTGTACATCCATACGACACTTGAACAAAAAAGCAATCCACAATCGTGCCAAAACGAGAAAAAACTATCGGTCAACGATCCGTTGAATTCCTAGCACCTAAGTTATACAACTTACTACCGGACAGCTTAAAGATCACGAACAATTACAAGACATTCAAGTATCATGTTAAAATGTGGATAACAACCACCGAGAGAAAACTTTTTAATGATCTCATCGACTTGAAATTTTTGTAATACTACGTTCCACATCACCCAAATATTATCACTCACATAAAAGACTACCCAAATACCCATTACCCACATAAAAGACTATACATTTATCTTATCCCGAATTACGACGAAACCCCACTATGAACACTACTCGAATATGTTAAACTAGATCGGACTAGACTTTAGACCACCATAATTGAAAAGAACTTTTCTAAGCGCATTCACATTAGTGAATTATTATTTTGCACATGCATTTTTGTTTATTTATAATCATTATTGTATATTATTGTATAGGTATTAGTTTATTATTATAAAGTTATTATAAAGGTATTATCACACACACAAGCTTCAAGCTTCAGTGATTTATCATGTTTATTTTTCTATTCTATTTATATCTATTGTTCTAATACACTCTGTAAATTGTTGGAAAATAAACATTATTATTATTATTATTATTATATAGGTATACACAAATGACGATTTATTGATTATTATTAATTATGATCGTCTTTCTATGAATTCGCACGTTTCGAACTTTTGCGCGTGTATGCTTTTATCTTTAATATTTCGTTTATAAAAATTCGTTTAATTTTAAACGATTATATGGATAAAATATAAAAAAATTAAAAGCTGACAAACGAAAAAGAGAGAAAATAAAAAACTTTGTCGATATATAAAATAAAATCTGCGTAATTCGCTGATATTTTGTTCGAAAGTTTTTTAAATCTTTTTTTTTATCTATCTAAAAGAACGAATACGCTTATCCGTTTAAGTACAATAAGTTTATTCGTTGTGATCAGCTTTATTTAACTCGTTAAATAAGGTATATATTATGATTTTATCGGGTACCTAAGAGAAATGTTGTACGTGTCGTGTTAATTGGGGGCTAGATTACTACACATATTACGGTTCAATATATACGTAGTTAAAACCGTGTGTACGTAATGCTTTTTTCCTCTTTCTTACGCGATAGACACGTTAAATTTTTTTTAAGAAATAATTTGTTATTTTGAAGGTGTTTAAAGGTATTCGCCCGACCGTCAGAATATTTATAGTATATAGGTACGTGTACGTTATTTTCGATGACTTTGTAAATAGAAAATCGTGCGCTATCTCTGATCGCACACCTCGTTTGTATGTGATATGCGCGTACGTTTACTTATCGTTAAACGTTAAATTAAAAACGTTACGAAGAGAGATAGATAAAGTACGACTTTTTTTTCTATTTATGTATATATATTTAAAAACTTTACATTTTACATGAGAGACGTGAAACATTACCGATCATCGGAATGTACGTCCAAATAAAAATGATTACCCAGTTATATGATACCTATTGTCCTAAAAACTGCAACATCAGCGTAGATAAAACACATTTCTTAGAATATTGTTATCTAGCTAACGTTTTATTTTCATAAGCTCTTAGATATAAAACATTATATTATTCATTCTTATTCTAACTGTTACAAGGTAACTGAGACAGGGGGTCACGCAATTTTTTTTCTGATTGAAACAAAAAAAAATTATACTATTTTGGTCCATTTAATCCAGATTGTACATGCTTAAGATTTAATCTTAAGCGTATATCGTAATACGATTAAGATCATTCACTAATTTGTTCGAAAGAAAATAATTTCATTCATACTTCGACGTTATACATCTACTGACTGACAAACTACCATATTTGTTTTATACTAAATAGCTCAATTTAATCTGAATTTCCGGTACAGTGTAGCCCGTTCTTTGTTTTCGCGCTACTGACAGCCGAACGCGCGACTCGATGAACGAGAGCGTACGAGCTGAGTGGCAGCGACACACGGACAGGTTCCACCTGCTTTGTTTATTCTTGTAAATGTTTCACTCGACTCAGTGCATGCTCTTACTAATTTAAAATGAGTTATCAAGATTTTTATAACCGATTTTTATACCGATTCAACCGCTGAATGCCTTCATCAGCACCCTTATGATCTCTATTGCCCAAATGTACGTGATGATTTAGAGAAAAGATGCTGCAGTACATGCGGTATTTACTTTGCACCTATCACAAGAGCTGCAGAGCACAGGCGAGTAGCCCACACTGCACCAGCTAAGGAAGCGCGTATGTTCCGCAAAGTGCGACCCTCACGAATTGTCACAAGACGAGCTAATGAGTTACTGTGCGCAAGCGCCAACGGCTTAGAGTGGCTAGATCAGAACGAAGTTGAAGGAGCAGATGATTTTACTGAAAATCATATGGACATGTTGGTTCCAATAGTCTCTCTTGAGACCGCGCATGATTTTCCATGGACTGAATTAGAGTAGATATTCTATTTTTTAATCACAGTAGTCACGATTTAAGTATTCTATTGGTAAATTTTTATTACACTTATAACTCTCAGCAATATTAATTACTAGTCTTAACTAGTCGTAAATAAAAGCACGAAGCAATTTTTTTTTCTTTTTACAATAACAATCCAACGCGTTTACGTAAGAAACCCACATTTTGAAATATCTCACGTGAGATTGGGGGATGGGGGAGGGGGTTGAATAAAATTTCACGACATCTCACCAGGGGGGAGGGAGGGACAGAAAATTTAAAAAAAAACCTCACGTAATTTATGGATGCCCCCAAACTTAACGTAAAAACGCCCTCTCCTAATAATACAAAAAAATTCCGCTGTCTGCTTTACGAAACCCTAGCAGCACGTCTATGAAACAGTTTGTAATAAACATTTTTTCTATTTCTTCTTTGATCTTCGATATAATTAGAAGTGTGAATTGCAGTAATTTGGTGACAAATAATAAATATGAGTGGGAATAGTAATAGTGAACCGTATACATAAAGGAAACGTCACAATTTAACACCCGAAGAAAAAACCATGATCAGAAATATGTTTGAAGGACTTCGAGCCAGAGACCAAAATATGAATGTTAGTGAGGTAGTTACATTATGTAGTATTTTGACAAAAGTTTCCGAAACTAGTGTGTATACAATAATTAAAACAAGGGATAAAAAAAACGATATTAATACTTCGAAAGCTGAGACTAGAGGAAGAAAACAAATCAAATTGGACAATACAGCGAAACAGGTCATTTGTTGTGCAGTACATGAACTTTTATTTAAAAAGGAATTACCAACTTTAAGAAAATTGTTTTCTCTCTTTAATCCAATGAAAATTTTTATTAAATAATTAATAATAATTAAATTAAATAAATTTTTATTAAAAAGGAATTACCAACTTTAAGAAAATTGTTTTCTCTCTTTAATCTAATGAAAATTTCCCAAAAATATCAAGACGTGTTTTGTTACGTACTTTGCGTGAGATGAACTTCAGGTATTTAAAGAAAAAAATGAATAGTACCCTTATTGAAAAAAAAAGAAATCATTTTATGGCGCAAAAAATATCTGAAAAAAATAGCAGAGTTTCGAAGAGAGGGTAGAAAAATATATTATACAGATGAAACCTGGTTGAATAAAGGACATACCGTGACAAAAATTTGGCAGGATTTAAATGTAAAAAGCAAATATCAAGCTTTTGTAGATGGTTTATCGACAGGTTTAAAAGCCCCATATGGAAAGGGCAAATATCATATTGGTAGTAGAGATGTAGTGATGTAATTTAGTTAAAATTTTTGTTCATCTTGAAATATTCATTGTTAAGCTGTAGTCATTTCCTCTTCAAGTTTAGTCTTTAGTAAACAAATTTGTGACAAAAATTTCTCCTGATGATAGCTTGACGCCAAAAACGTTAAAGAGTTGGCTTGTAATAATTAAAATTTTTGGTGTACTATAGCCTTTTTTACCTATTGATATCTTGTATATCACAGCACACACAACCCCTCCCTTTTCAGTAAAATTGGTAGTGACTTAGGATTCGTTGAAGGAGGTTTAAACGCATTTATTTCTAAAAAAACTGGAGATTATTATTAGGAAATGGATGCAGAACATTATGAAAAATGGCGCGAGAACCAGGCGTAATTGTACTTCGATTGCCACCCTACAACTAGGAGTTAAACCCAATAGAACTTATATGGGCTCAAATAAAACGTGAAGTAGCAAGAAACAATGTTAATTTCAAATTAAATGACGTAAAAAATATGGTAAGTAGTGCCGTCAACAATGTAACTTTACAGTCGTGGATAAAATGTATCGAACATATAGTGAGAGAGGAGCAGAATATGTGGAGTCTTGATAAATGCATTAAAATTACCATCGAACCCGTAGTTGTGGATCTTGACGAAGATTCTACTAATAAAGCTAAAGATAAAATAGACGACTCAGATTATAACAAAGATAACTTTTTTCTGTCACATTTTTTATATTTAATAAAAATAAGTATTCAATTATGTTTAACTATTTATTACTATTACTATCATCTCAAAAGACAGTTTATAACAGAGATATACAAAAAATATATTATACATTTGAATGTACCTAACTTAAAACTATAGCGTGTAATATCAATTAAGTAATGTAACTTATTTTTCTTCAAATCATGTCAGAGGTAATAAGTGAGATAACTCATATAAAATTGTTTAAATTTTTTTTGTCCTTTATACTTTTTGGTAACATTATTAATAGGAAGACATAATATGTAACATTTTTTTCGTATTAAACGTATTCGATAATTATTGTTGTCGCACGCCTATGAATTTAAATACCTAGGCATAGAAATATCAGGATACGGTGACATCGAGGCGGAGGTAAGAAACCAAACGGCAAAAGCAGCACGAACCTTAGCTCACCTGAACGATACAATCCTCCGAAACATATATATCGGCGGTAAGGCGGTCATCCGACCTATATTAACATACACAGCGGAAACTAGACCAGATACATCGAACACAAAGAGATTATTAGAAACCACCGAAATAAATATAGTGCGCAGAATGGTCAAAATAACTAAAGACAAGTCGCCCTTAGTGCACCGAAGCGTTGGAAGACCCCGCAAGAGATGGAGCGACAACCTTTCTAACAATTGAACGGCAGAGGATACGAAGAAAAACAAGCAAATTGCTTACATTAAAGAAGAAAGAAAAAAAAAGCCTATAATTTGTCAATTTCCTTTCCCCTTGGACCCGCAAAGGTCTACTTTGAAAACATGAGTCACTCTATACATTTTTGGTATCCCAATATAGTGCGCTTCGCTTGGCTCGTCTTGGCAGGGGCAGTACGGTGCTCCCAAAAACGATATAAAAAATCTAAAAAGATGTTCTTAAATTGGTCTGAGTAGAGTCCACTTTAAACCTTAATTGCATATTTTACGATATTCGGTAACTGAAGTAATGACGTCATCGATTGTTTTCCCAAAACATACCTATATTTTGGCATATAAAAAAAGCTAATTTTTCGAACAAATTTTGTAAAAAACAAATCTTTTTCCGTTATAAAATTATGAGCATATTTGTAAAAAAAAATATCAAAAATTCGTAAACGTCACGATTTAAAAAAGTCTGAAAAATAGCTAAATCGTATCTGTCAATAATTAAACTAATGGGTGGCAAAATATTGTTTTGTTGTGATTTGACTTTAAAAAATGTTTACGCACAACGAAAAAGTTATTAGTTTATGGGGAATATCAAAAGAACCCTAAAAGAGCAGTTCAGTTATACGCACAGAGATACCCCGAACGTGTTATTCCAAGTTGTAAAATATTTGCAAAATTGGAACGCAATTTACTTGCAATGAACGAGGTATTTTCTTCTCGAAAGTGAAGAAAAATTGTTAAAAGGGTCAATTCTGACAATACCTACTGTTGCCACTGTTTTGCAGTATTTTAAAGATTATCCAAAGAACTCGATACAGCACGCCTGACAAGACTTCTTCTTGTGGAAAACTTTAAAAAATAAAGTTTACAGAACACCACCTGTAAACTTAGAACATTTAAAAGAAAAATCAGAAATGCTTGCGATGAACTATCTTAAGAAATGTTACGTAAAGCTTCAGTGAGAGAAGAAAGGCGGAGATTGGATAACTGTTTAGAAGTAGGAGGTGGTTGCACTGAAAATTTGTTGAAGTGATTCAACATACTTTGTTTCTTTTTATGGTATAAGTAGTAACATATTATGTGTTTTGTAATATTAAATTAATAAATAATACTTATTAATAATTGTTATTGCAGTAATAACTTTAGATTAAGACTCGTGCCTTTCAGAGTCAACAAACTTTTTTATTTTTATATTTTTACTAGCGGACACGGCAGACCTTGTCCTGTCCGAACGTTAGCTTGCCTTCTTTGGGAATATCACCATCAAACTCAGCGACGCCGACAACTAAAAATTCGACACTAATAAAGCGTTTTTAAAAGATTTTTATTCCATCCCCTTCCCACCCCTTTCATAGGGGTGCTAACAACATTGGAGATATCACAATCAGACTCAGTGACTTTGAAAACTATGAATTTGACACTAATATCGGCGTTTTTAATGCTGGCGAGAAGGAGAGGCAGTTGCTTGTCTGATGGTTTTTTTTATATCGGGAAAAATAATTAGGACTCTCCAACAAATCGCATTGAATACAACCCGGTGTTCAGTAAAACGTGACAAGGTGGTTCTAAAAGCTGTACAAGTAGTAAATGGTTGGTTTCCAATAGTGAAAGACAAAGCTGCCCTGTACGTCTTTTTCATAAACTGATATCAAAACGAGACGACAATATTACCTAACCACGACTGTTCTTAAAACGAAATCGACACTAGAAAAATGAAACTGACAAATGGTACGATAATGTACCTATTAAAAGAAATACAATAAATGGATGGACTAAATCTGCTGCTAAGGCAATTGGCTTGAATGTAAAGGACAAAAAGATAACAAATCACTTGAATAGATCAACTGCTGTTAGCAAATTGGAAAAAAGGGGTGTAGAAGTACAACAATTGCTGAAAATTACTGGTCATAGCAATCAAAATTCTATAAAACCATACTTAAATCTCAATCAAGAACACCACAGCAAGATCATAAATAATATGCGTGGTAATAGATCTTTTATAATAGAGAACAGCATAATCTAATGTTTGGTTTAATTTTAATAACTGTACTTATACTAACTGTACTTTTAATAAATAAATAAAGGTTTGGTTGCATTAAGTTATAAATTTTTTTCTCAAAAAAGTTTCCGCCGAATATCCTTTGGACATTGACAAATGCCTTATAATTTTATGACAAGCCGAAACCGAAGGCTAAGGGTTGTTTCCAAGCAACGAGCTTTCGATTGTCAAAAAATTATCTCGTCTATTATCAATGTCCCAGGGATATTACTACTGATAATAATATAAATTATGTTTTTAAGGATGGAGTGTTGACGCGTTGAAGTTTCCCTTTAATTAGTAATTTATTTTATAGTAAGTAATTGACCGAGTGATTTGACTGACCAAGTGAGTAGAAACCATTACTATTAGTTTAGTTGGGCCGAGTAGCCTCCCCCCACTAGTAAATACTATACAGATTATGTCTAAAATGCCAATAGTGGTTAAAACACGTCGTGTTAACTAGGTATTAGTATTGAAAGTTGTTTACATATAAAAATATATTTTATCAAAATAAATATTTTAGTGAGCATGTAGGAGAGCAAAATATTATGTTTTATTTATTTCATCATAATAAATATTAAAGATGCTGGTTGATTAAAAATCAATTGTTTTAAGTTTTATTCATTCAATTGTATGTTTTTCATAAATTTAAGTTACTACATATACTTCATGTATATAAAGATATACAGGGTGTTAATAAATAAGTGCGACAAACTTTAGGAGGTGATTCTGCATGAAAAATTAATGACAGTTTGCTATATAAACGTATGTCCGCAAACACTTCGTTTTAGAGATACGGTGTGTTAAAGTTTTTTTTAAAAACTGACGATTTATTTATTGCTTTGATACCGGTCGAAATATGCAAATTAAATGTTGTGGGTTTTAAGAGGTAGTTATTGCGCATTTTTCAACATGCAATAAAGAATTTTATGTTCATCATTGGCGCGCATACGGTTAATGATCCCAATTTTTTTAGAGAAAAAAAATGGTACGCCACTGAGATATTTCAAATTAAAAATCATGTTTGAATTTCTCGGTGAATTAGTGACAAAAAATCTTTCTTGCCTTTTTTCGTATGGGGCGTCGTTTTTATGCAAGTAAATAAAACATCGCGTATTTTTTATATCTTTAATAAATTATCAAGAACTATCTAATACAACAACATTAAACCACAACCCGTATCTCGAAAACAAAGCATTTGCGAACATACGTTTATATAGCATACTGTCATTTTTTTTATGCAGAATCACCCCCCGAAGTTTGTCGCACTTATTTACTAACACCCTGTATAAGTATGTAAGTTTTTAATTACATGCAAAAATTAAAAAAAAATTACCAACAAAATAATAAAGCAGATATGTAGTGCCCATCAATGCAACCTTGTTACAAAGTAAAATTTCAAGTAGCTAGTTATTCGTAACTTTTATTTAACTTTGAATGGTAATTGCTTTATTTATCGTTGAAATAAAATCTATTTAACTTATTGTTACGAGGTAAAAATTTTAATCCCAAAAAATATAATATACAGTGTATCCTAGATTCGCTTCTCTATACAGGGATCTCGGCTCCTATTATACCTGACATTATTGGGACACTTTTTCAAGGCGAATACGATAGCGTGTATAACATTTCTCAATCGTCTTTTATTATTCCGCAATCCACCACCTCAACTTTCATTTTTCTTATGACCGCCATATTGGATTTTTAGAATGTGTAAAATTTCCAGTCTAGTGATGTCTTACAAATGCATAAAAGATTGGAGAATCATCGTAATATCACACTTCTTAAAGTTAGATCTTAATTTTTCCTAAGGAGGCCATGATTTATTTGTCAGATTGGGTTTATATATATATATATATATATATATATATATATATATATATATATATATATAACTGTAAATCTATGTTAAAGGTTTTTTTTAATTTATTTGGGTAGCAGTTAGGAGTGACCAATTCAGTGAAAAAACGAAGAATTTTTATTGAATTGGTCACTCCTAACTGCTACCCAAATAAATTAAAAAAAAACCTCTAATATATATATATATATATATATATATATATATATATATATATATATATATATATTTCGGCTTATAGCGTTTTACGAATTACCAATTCACATGCACTCTGTTTTTTATGTTGACTTCGAGGCCCCATTTCTTGTACTTTTCTATAAGTTTTCGAGTCATATAGCTTAAATCATTCTGATCCTGTGCTATTACGATTTGGTCGTCGGCGAAACATAGGGTATATAGGGTATTATTATTATTATTATTATTATTATTATTATTATTATTATTATTATTATTATTATTATTGTTATTATTATTATTATTATTATTATTATTATTATTATTATTTTTTTTTTTTTTTTTTTTTGATTAGGCAGCGTTCGATTGCCATGATCATTTAGCTGCCAGTATAGTATTTAAATTCTATTTGTTAAACGAAGATGATCAATATAGGTAAGAGCTTTTCTAATATTTTCGGAATTATTCAAATTATTTTCAAATTCAGGGTTTATTCCCATATTGTGCCTGAGATACGTGTACATCGGACATGAGAAGATATGCGCAACTGACATTCTTGTATTGCAATGGTCGCATCGGGGTCTGGGCCCTCCCACTAAGAGATACGAGTGCGTGAGATGGGTATGTCCGATTCTGAGGCGGCAAGTAATTACTTGTTCACGTCTGTTCGGGGTAATTGGGTATCTCCATTTATTAGTATTTGGCTTAATATTGTTTAATTGAGTATTTTGGGAGGTCCATCTTTCTTGCCATGTACTAAAAATTTTTGAGTTGATTTGGATGTTCATATCAGTATAAGGAATAGGGATTCCTTCATCTTCTGGAGTGAGTGTTGCTTGTTTCGCCGCAAGATCTGCCCTCTCGTTACCAGTGATGCCACAGTGGCTAGGAGTCCAAAGAATGGTGCATTTTTTTTCCGGCGCTAGATAAGTAACTAGTTCTAAGATATTTTGGCAATAATTATTTCTTGTGAACCTGTTATTTAGTGACTGAATTGCACTCAATGAGTCAGAACAAACTACGCAGCTTTGGTGGGTTGAAAACGAAAAGAAAAGGAGGGCTTGCCATACGGCGTATAGTTCCGCAGTGAAAATTGAGCAACTAGGATTCAAAGACCAGAAGTGCTCGTTTTCTCCTATTACAATTGCAGCGCCAACACCATCACTTGTTTTCGATCCATCGGTGTAAATGATGAGACTATTTGTGTACAAAAATATTTCATTCATGAAAAGAGCTTTGTAAGTTGAGCTAGATGTCTCGCTTTTCTTCCATGATGATAATCCGTAATTTAAGGTTGGTAGGGTAAATTGCCATGGCGGGATAGAAGGAACGTTGTTGGTTAAAATGGAGAAACTCTCTGTAGAGTATTTTCTGCAGGCTTCATGAAAACGAATTCGAGTTGGTCTAGTTGCCGTTGGTCTGAAAGCATAAATTTAGAAGGATTTCTCTATCTGCACCCCATTTAATGTTTGACATACATCTCATGATGTTCATAGCTTTTTGACACTTTGAAATTAGTTGATGGAGTTGTTCTTCCCAGTTCAGTTTTTTATCAAAAATTATGCCTAGGAATTTAATAGAGTTTTGAATGCTAATTGGATGACCTTGGATAAACAGTTCTGGATCTGGGTGGGCTAATCTTAATTTGCAGAAGTGTATGCAGTTTGTTTTTTCTTTCGAAAACAGGAAACCTCTTGATCTGGCTAATTTATCAAGGGTAAGTATTTCATTATTTAAATGTTCGTTAATGTTTTCCATGGACTTGTGTCTGTAGAGTAGGATTAAATCGTCAACGTATAATACTTTTTTGACATGATTTTGACTTTTTTCGAGAAGGATATTAATGGCCACTGCAAAAAGGGAAACACTTAGCACTGAGCCTTGAGGAATTCCGTTATCGAGTGTTCTATATGAGGAATCAATGGCTCCTATCCGAACCTGGAAGGTTCGATCTTGTAGGAAACTTTGTATACAAATGGCCATGTTGCCTCTCAGTCCCCAAGTGTGCAATTGCTGCATAATGGAGAAACGCCATGTTCTATCGTAGGCTTTTTGTAAGTCGAAACTCACTGCAACTAAGTGTTCTCTGTTGCAAAAAGTATCCTGTATCTCGTTCTCGAGGAAAATCAGGGCATCCGTTGTTGAGCGTCTGCTGCGGCAGCCGACTTGGAGCTGGGAAATTAAGTTGTTCGATTCAATCCACCATGAGAATCTCAAATTAATCATTTTTTCAAAAACTTTACCTAGGCAACTTGTTAGGGAAATTGGGCGGTAGTTGTTAGGATCCGTAGGACATTTAGTTGGTTTCCGAATAGGAATGATTATGGCGATTCTCCATACTTTTGGGTAAGTACCAGAATCCCATATTTTATTATACAGCTCAAGGAGTTTCAGTTTCTCATTGATGGGCAAGTGTATAATCATACTATATGAGATATTATCATGGCCAGCTGCAGATTCCGAGCAGTTCTCGAGGGCAAAATCTAATTCATTGACGGAGAAAGGGAGGTTATAGTGCAGGATATGTGGGGTATTAAAATTGAGGATATTTCTTTCTTCATATGTTTTCACGTTCATGAAATCTTCATCATAGATGTCTGAGCAACTGTTCTGTGCAAAATGGTTCGCAAACGCCTCGCAGATCTCCACGGGGTCCGAGATCACCCGATTATCATAGTTGAGAGAGACAGGACTATCCATAGTGTTTTTACCAGCAATGACTCTGATTTTTCTCCATATTTCGCCGAGCACCACCTCGGGATTAATCGACGAGATGTATTCTTCCCAGGAAGTTTTCTTTGCATTCAAGATGAGTCTCCTCGCTGTCGCTCTAGTCATTTTGAAGGCTATCAAGTTTTCAAGAGTGGGATACTTTTTAAATTTATTATATGCTTGTTTTCTTTTGGTGATCGCCATTTTGATCTCGTCATTCCACCAGGGAACTGGACGATGGGTTTTTGATGGTTTCGATATTGGGATGCTAATTTTAGCTGCGTTGAGAATAGCGGAAGAGATGGAGTCCACTGCTTTTTCGATATCGTTCGAAAGGTTCGAGATATTTACGTGATCAGGAAATTTCTCCCAGTCCGCATTCTTTGTGAGCCATCGTTCCCTTGACGCAAAACTCTTTGTGGGGACATCGACATGAATGGTAATCGGAAAGTGATCACTGGAGTGAAGGTCTTCATCGGTATCCCATGCAAGCCTAGTCGCCAGATGAGGGGAACATAAACTGAGATCAATTGCCGATGTCTTGCCGGATCGTGCTTCAAAATGCGTAAGATTACCATTATTTAAAATGCATAAATTATTTGTTTCTATCAACGATTCCACCTTTTTTCCTCTGTTGTCGTGTTTGGAGTTTCCCCATCGGGGGGAGTGAGAATTGAAGTCGCCAAGAATCAAGAATGGGCGGGGTAGTTGGTCGATAATATTCTGGATATGGTCAGGGTGCCAGTTACCGTCAGGCAAGTAAATGTTGCAGATGGTAGTTCTCAAAGGGACCTCAATCTGGACAGCAGTTGCTTGAAGGTTGGTAACTAATCTTACATCTTTTGTTGGAATATTATTTCGAACAAAAATAGCGACACCTTCCCTTGCTCTATAAGTAGGATTGACGTCTTTCCGAAAACATTGATAACCTCTCAGCCGGAAGGATTCATTAGGTTTGAGGTGTGTTTCTTGGATAGCTAAGACAAAGGGAGAGTTCTCATTTTTCATAATTTGAATTTCACTGAGTTTGTTAATGATTCCGTTGCAGTTCCATTGTATCATTGTGTTAGCCATTGAAATTTTGTATTTATTGAAATACACAAAGTATGTGAGTTTATAAAAAGAGAGAAAAAAAAAACTGAAAAAACAAAGAATTTTTGAGCTAAGATATATCTCTTGGTTGTTGACTTGACTGCTGGGGTCCGTCAGTTGGGGTTGGGTCTAGAATTTCCGTGTCAGTTTGTGGCGTAGGAAGGCCTTTTCGTGACTTGCCCTTAGGCCATCCTTTCTTTTTTTTTTTTTGGTACTACTTTGAGAGTTGGGGTAGGTTTCGCTCGTCATTGATTCTAAATCAGAGCTGTCAGATCTGCCACGTTTAGACATTTGGGATGTAGGGCGTGAAAGAGATCCCTCCGATTGGCCGTCAGTGGGACGGGAGGGACGGATTGGGTAAGGGGGTGTGAAGGCCAGGGGAGGGAGGTGGAATTTTATTGCATTGATCAGGAGGGGGAGTAATTCTTTGATGATATCTTGGGTGTTAGGAGCTGCTGGTGATGAACTAGCTTGGGCGTATGAAATATTAGGTTTCGGGGTGGTAACAATAACTTTTCTTTTTGCTTCGTTGTAGGAGATGTTTTCATTTACTTTTCTTTCCTGGATGGCTATTTCTTGCTTGTAAACTGGACAGTCTTTCGACCTGACAGAGTGAGGTCCTCCACAGTTCACGCATTTGAATGGGGGTTGACATGGGGTTCCTTCATGTAAAGGTTTGCCACATACGCACTTCTGGTCTTCAGAGCATCTGATGGCGGTATGGCCAAAACGTTGGCAGCGGAAGCATCGCATCGGGGATGGGATAAAAGGACGGATCTTCAAAACGTAAAAAGCTACTTTCACTTCTTTCGGAATTTTGGGCGAATTGAAAGTCAAAATGTGGTTAGGGGTATCAAAAAGGGTACCATCTTTTTTACTTTTGATTCTTCTGACTTCTATTATATGTTGATCTTTGAGTTCTTCCAATATTTCTTGTTCAGTACAGTTCAAGAGGTCTCTGCAATTGATTACACCTTTCGAGTAATTCAGTCTAGCATGGGCTGTAACTTCGACGTCGTATTCTAAAAATTTCTTTAATTTCATTATCTGTCTTGATTGCGCAGCAGATGAGGTTTCTATCAGTAAACCTTCTCTAATTTTCTTTAGATTTTTAACATGTCCTACTTGTCCATACAGATACTTCTGTATCAAGAAGGGATTAGTTGAACTAAAGTCACCTTCTATTCTCTTAACGACCAGGAACCGAGGTTGTATCGTCGTCTCCTGGCTCGTGTAGATAGGGTTACCTCTGTTTTGGGAGGGAGGCACCTCCTTTTGATTAAATGGTTTTTCCATAAAATTCCCACGAGTAGGGCAGAAATGTAAGTCAACTGTGGCAGTGCTCCCTTACCACAGAGGGACTGAAATACGTGTGAGATTCGTCTGGTCTCACAAGGAATCGTAAGCGACTATCTACGAGTAGCCATTCACCTCTCGGCACGATGTCTTCCACCTTAGGTTCCGGATTTTTTTTCAGGTTTACTCCTGTTGAGCTGTCCTTAGATTCGCTACTCATCATCGACCTTACCGGCATGGGTGGCCCTACCAGGAGTATATAACTCCCGCCGGCATCGCTCGCAGAATCATCGTAGCTACTGAGCCCCTCCACCACGACAAGGTCCCACAGCTCCTCGGAGGGGAATATTATTATTATTATTATTATTATTTTTTTTTTTTTTTTTTTTTTTGATTAGGCAGCGTTCGATTGCCATGATCATTTAGCTGCCAGTATAGTATTTAAATTCTATTTGTTAAACGAAGATGATCAATATAGGTAAGAGCTTTTCTAATATTTTCGGAATTATTCAAATTATTTTCAAATTCAGGGTTTATTCCCATATTGTGCCTGAGATACGTGTACATCGGACATGAGAAGATATGCGCAACTGACATTCTTGTATTGCAATGGTCGCATCGGGGTCTGGGCCCTCCCACTAAGAGATACGAGTGCGTGAGATGGGTATGTCCGATTCTGAGGCGGCAAGTAATTACTTGTTCACGTCTGTTCAGGGTAATTGGGTATCTCCATTTATTAGTATTTGGCTTAATATTGTTTAATTGAGTATTTTGGGAGGTCCATCTTTCTTGCCATGTACTAAAAATTTTTGAGTTGATTTGGATGTTCATATCAGTATAGGGAATAGGGATTCCTTCATCTTCTGGAGTGAGTGTTGCTTGTTTCGCCGCAAGATCTGCCCTCTCGTTACCAGTGATGCCACAGTGGCTAGGAGTCCAAAGAATGGTGCATTTTTTTTCCGGCGCTAGATAAGTAACTAGTTCTAAGATATTTTGGCAATAATTATTTCTTGTGAACCTGTTATTTAGTGACTGAATTGCACTCAATGAGTCAGAACAAACTACGCAGCTTTGGTGGGTTGAAAACGAAAAGAAAAGGAGGGCTTGCCATACGGCGTATAGTTCCGCAGTGAAAATTGAGCAACTAGGATTCAAAGACCAGAAGTGCTCGTTTTCTCCTATTACAATTGCAGCGCCAACACCATCACTTGTTTTCGATCCATCGGTGTAAATGATGAGACTATTTGTGTACAAAAATATTTCATTCATGAAAAGAGCTTTGTAAGTTGAGCTAGATGTCTCGCTTTTCTTCCATGATGATAATCCGTAATTTAAGGTTGGTAGGGTAAATTGCCATGGCGGGATAGAAGGAACGTTGTTGGTTAAAATGGAGAAACTCTCTGTAGAGTATTTTCTGCAGGCTTCATGAAAACGAATTCGAGTTGGTCTAGTTGCCGTTGGTCTGAAAGCATACTCATCGGGGGATGTAAAGCTGGAGTGGTTAATATGGAGTGGCTGAGATAGAACTTTGGTTGCGTAGGTTATCGTTTGGAGGTCTCTTCCCAGGTCAAGAGGAAGTATCGTTGAGTCGCATTGCACTGCAACTGCAGGGCTGGTTCTGAAAGCACCAGTGGCCAATCTTAGGGCTGTCAGTTGGAGGTTATCCAATTGTTTCAGCCTTGAGGGTCTGCAAGAATTGTAAGCAATGGCACCATAATCCATTCGGCCTTGGATTACTGACTTGTATAAATTTAGAAGGATTTCTCTATCTGCACCCCATTTAATGTTTGACATACATCTCATGATGTTCATAGCTTTTTGACACTTTGAAATTAGTTGATGGAGTTGTTCTTCCCAGTTCAGTTTTTTATCAAAAATTATGCCTAGGAATTTAATAGAGTTTTGAATGCTAATTGGATGACCTTGGATAAACAGTTCTGGATCTGGGTGGGCTAATCTTAATTTGCAGAAGTGTATGCAGTTTGTTTTTTCTTTCGAAAACAGGAAACCTCTTGATCTGGCTAATTTATCAAGGGTAAGTATTTCATTATTTAAATGTTCGTTAATGTTTTCCATGGACTTGTGTCTGTAGAGTAGGATTAAATCGTCAACGTATAATACTTTTTTGACATGATTTTGACTTTTTTCGAGAAGGATATTAATGGCCACTGCAAAAAGGGAAACACTTAGCACTGAGCCTTGAGGAATTCCGTTATCGAGTGTTCTATATGAGGAATCAATGGCTCCTATCCGAACCTGGAAGGTTCGATCTTGTAGGAAACTTTGTATACAAATGGCCATGTTGCCTCTCAGTCCCCAAGTGTGCAATTGCTGCATAATGGAGAAACGCCATGTTCTATCGTAGGCTTTTTGTAAGTCGAAACTCACTGCAACTAAGTGTTCTCTGTTGCAAAAAGTATCCTGTATCTCGTTCTCGAGGAAAATCAGGGCATCCGTTGTTGAGCGTCTGCTGCGGCAGCCGACTTGGAGCTGGGAAATTAAGTTGTTCGATTCAATCCACCATGAGAATCTCAAATTAATCATTTTTTCAAAAACTTTACCTAGGCAACTTGTTAGGGAAATTGGGCGGTAGTTGTTAGGATCCGTAGGACATTTAGTTGGTTTCCGAATAGGAATGATTATGGCGATTCTCCATACTTTTGGGTAAGTACCAGAATCCCATATTTTATTATACAGCTCAAGGAGTTTCAGTTTCTCATTGATGGGCAAGTGTATAATCATACTATATGAGATATTATCATGGCCAGCTGCAGATTCCGAGCAGTTCTCGAGGGCGAAATCTAATTCATTGACGGAGAAAGGGAGGTTATAGTGCAGGATATGTGGGGTATTAAAATTGAGGATATTTCTTTCTTCATATGTTTTCACGTTCATGAAATCTTCATCATAGATGTCTGAGCAACTGTTCTGTGCAAAATGGTTCGCAAACGCCTCGCAGATCTCCACGGGGTCCGAGATCACCCGATTATCATAGTTGAGAGAGACAGGACTATCCATAGTGTTTTTACCAGCAATGACTCTGATTTTTCTCCATATTTCGCCGAGCCCCACCTCGGGATTAATCGACGAGATGTATTCTTCCCAGGAAGTTTTCTTTGCATTCAAGATGAGTCTCCTCGCTGTCGCTCTAGTCATTTTGAAGGCTATCAAGTTTTCAAGAGTGGGATACCTTTTAAATTTATTATATGCTTGTTTTCTTTTGGTGATCGCCATTTTGATCTCGTCATTCCACCAGGGAACTGGACGATGGGTTTTTGATGGTTTCGATATTGGGATGCTAATTTTAGCTGCGTTGAGAATAGCGGAAGAGATGGAGTCCACTGCTTTTTCGATATCGTTCGAAAGGTTCGAGATATTTACGTGATCAGAAAATTTCTCCCAGTCCGCATTCTTTGTGAGCCATCGTTCCCTTGACGCAAAACTCTTTGTGGGGACATCGACATGAATGGTAATCGGAAAGTGATCACTGGAGTGAAGGTCTTCATCGGTATCCCATGCAAGCCTAGTCGCCAGATGAGGGGAACATAAACTGAGATCAATTGCCGATGTCTTGCCGGATCGTGCTTCAAAATGCGTAAGATTACCATTATTTAAAATGCATAAATTATTTGTTTCTATCAACGATTCCACCTTTTTTCCTCTGTTGTCGTGTTTGGAGTTTCCCCATCGGGGGGAGTGAGAATTGAAGTCGCCAAGAATCAAGAATGGGCGGGGTAGTTGGTCGATAATATTCTGGATATGGTCAGGGTGCCAGTTACCGTCAGGCAAGTAAATGTTGCAGATGGTAGTTCTCAAAGGGACCTCAATCTGGACAGCAGTTGCTTGAAGGTTGGTAACTAATCTTACATCTTTTGTTGGAATATTATTTCGAACAAAAATAGCGACACCTCCCCTTGCTCTATAAGTAGGATTGACGTCTTTCCGAAAACATTGATAACCTCTCAGCCGGAAGGATTCATTAGGTTTGAGGTGTGTTTCTTGGATAGCTAAGACAAAGGGAGAGTTCTCATTTTTCATAATTTGAATTTCACTGAGTTTGTTAATGATTCCGTTGCAGTTCCATTGTATCATTGTGTTAGCCATTGAAATTTTGTATTTATTGAAATACACAAAGTATGTGAGTTTATAAAAAGAGAGAAAAAAAAAAACTGAAAAAACAAAGAATTTTTGAGCTAAGATATATCTCTTGGTTGTTGACTTGACTGCTGGGGTCCGTCAGTTGGGGTTGGGTCTAGAATTTCCGTGTCAGTTTGTGGCGTAGGAAGGCCTTTTCGTGACTTGCCCTTAGGCCATCCTTTCTTTTTTTTTTTTTTGGTACTACTTTGAGAGTTGGGGTAGGTTTCGCTCGTCATTGATTTTAAATCAGAGCTGTCAGATCTGCCACGTTTAGACATTTGGGATGTAGGGCGTGAAAGAGATCCCTCCGATTGGCCGTCAGTGGGACGGGAGGGACGGATTGGGTAAGGGGGTGTGAAGGCCAGGGGAGGGAGGTGGAATTTTATTGCATCGATCAGGAGGGGGAGTAATTCTTTGATGATATCTTGGGTGTTAGGAGCTGCTGGTGATGAACTAGCTTGGGCGTATGAAATATTAGGTTTCGGGGTGGTAACAATAACTTTTCTTTTTGCTTCGTTGTAGGAGATGTTTTCATTTACTTTTCTTTCCTGGATGGCTATTTCTTGCTTGTAAACTGGACAGTCTTTCGACCTGACAGAGTGAGGTCCTCCACAGTTCACGCATTTGAATGGGGGTTGACATGGGGTTCCTTCATATAAAGTTTTGCCACATACGCACTTCTGGTCTTCAGAGCATCTGATGGCGGTATGGCCAAAACGTTGGCAGCGGAAGCATCGCATCGGGGATGGGATAAAAGGACGGATCTTCAAAACGTAAAAAGCTACTTTCACTTCTTTCGGAATTTTGGGCGAATTGAAAGTCAAAATGTGGTTAGGGGTATCAAAAAGGGTACCATCTTTTTTACTTTTGATTCTTCTGACTTCTATTATATGTTGATCTTTGAGTTCTTCCAATATTTCTTGTTCAGTACAGTTCAAGAGGTCTCTGCAATTGATTACACCTTTCGAGTAATTCAGTCTAGCATGGGCTGTAACTTCGACGTCGTATTCTAAAAATTTCTTTAATTTCATTATCTGTCTTGATTGCGCAGCAGATGAGGTTTCTATCAGTAAACCTTCTCTAATTTTCTTTAGATTTTTAACATGTCCTACTTGTCCATACAGATACTTCTGTATCAAGAAAGGATTAGTTGAACTAAAGTCACCTTCTATTCTCTTAACGACCAGGAACCGAGGTTGTATCGTCGTCTCCTGGCTCGTGTAGATAGGGTTACCTCTGTTTTGGGAGGGAGGCACCTCCTTTTGATTAAATGGTTTTTCCATAAAATTCCCACGAGTAGGGCAGAAATGTAAGTCAACTGTGGCAGTGCTCCCTTACCACAGAGGGACTGAAATACGTGTGAGATTCGTCTGGTCTCACAAGGAATCGTAAGCGACTATCTACGAGTAGCCATTCACCTCTCGGCACGATGTCTTCCACCTTAGGTTCCGGATTTTTTTTCAGGTTTACTCCTGTTGAGCTGTCCTTAGCTTCGCTACTCATCATCGACCTTACCGGCATGGGTGGCCCTACCAGGAGTATATAACTCCCGCCGGCATCGCTCGCAGAATCATCGTAGCTACTGAGCCCCTCCACCACGACAAGGTCCCACAGCTCCTCGGAGGGGAAATTATTATTATTATTATTATTATTATTATTATTATTATTATTATTATTATTATTATTATTATTATTATTATTATTATTATTATTATTATTATTATTATTGAGAGATATTTCCATACCATTGCATTTCCGTTTCCATACTTTGAGGGCCTGTTCTAAATAAATTTTAAAAAGTTTCAGCGAAAGACAGCATCTCTGTTTCAAACCTTTTGTAACAGTGAACCCATTGGAGATATTTCGTCCTATTTTAATTTTTGTTTCGTTCTTGTCATAGATTTTTTGGATTGGGTTTTTATAAGTTACACAATTTATCCATCTGAGGAGGCTCTGACTTTGACGTTAAATAATTCAAAAGTATCAAAGTTTTGTTTCAATAAGTAGTACCTTTACTCTTAATAAAATCACAAAGTTGACACACAAATATTCGAAACCCGTTGAATATGGCCTGTATTTCCTATTTAAATGAAGAAAAGTTTGACATGTTAGCGCTGTACTTGCAGTCACGCTGAAACGCCGACATTACCTCAGCCTCATAAAACTCAATTCAGAAAAATCGTAGTTAATTTAATCAACCATGGGGCAATGCAGTAGAAAGAAGAAATCGACGAATTCTACGAAGATATCATTACAGCACTTGAAGAAGAAAATATAAAACCGACAATCATTATGGGAGATTTTAAAGCCAAAATTGAAAAGAAAGTAAAAGACTTAGAAAACAGAATAGGTGAATATGGATTTGGAACGAAAAATACAAGAGGTGAAAGACTACTGGAGTATTTAGAATAAAAAAACCTTTATGCAATGAATACTTACTTTAACAAAAAACCAAACTGAAAATGGACATGGATTTCACCAAATGGCGAGACAAAAAATGAAATCGACTACTTTCTTTGCCAAAATATACAAATATTTGAAGATGTAACCGCACTTAATAGATTCTTAACCGGTAGCGACCATCGCATACTAAGAGCCAAAATAAAAATAAACAGACTGGAAACGCAGAAAACAGGGAAAAAACCAACGACAATCGACCCCAACAAAATAAGACAAAACGCGGAATATGGAAGAGTGCAGTTGTGCGGGTATTATCAAAAGTAAACAATCCCAAAGAGTTCAAAGATATTCGCCCAATCAGCATATTACCCATATTGTCAAAAATTATAGAGAGAGCCATGGACACTCAAATAAAAGAGCACTTAGTTTCGTTTTCAATATTACCATCAATTCAATCGGGTTTTCGTAAGGGATATAGTTATACAACTGCTCTTCTTCATATAGTAGATGATATTATTAAGGCTACTGATGGTGGTAAGTGTACACTACTTATACTGCTCAATTTTAGAAGAGCATTCGACACTATAAATCATGACTTATTAATTAATATACTACAATATATAGGTTTTTCAGAAAATGCTCACTTATTAGTTAGTAATTATTTAAGAAATAGACAGCAACGTGTCTCTCTAAATAACAAAAGCTCAGAGCTACTTTTACTTTCGTCGGGTGTACCACAGGGCTCAATATTGGGTCCGTTATTCTTCTCAATTTATACGTCTCAACTATTGCAACAAATATCTAATTATAGTACACATTTATACGCAGATGACACCCAACTCTACTATAGCAGGCAATTGAACATGCTTGTAATACGATTAATGCTGACCTTAATGCATTTGTAGAAGCTGCTAAAAATCATTGCATTTTAATCCATCTCACTAAATCAAAAACTCTCCTATTTGGCTCCAAACTAAATCGTCAAAAGATTTCCAGTAAGATTGATGTTAAGATAAATAATGAAAAACTAGCTACGGTCTCGGAAGCTAAAAATTTAGGTGTGATCCTGGACACTGATTTGAGGTTTGAGAAGCATATTAACACGGTACTTTAAAAAGTATACATGTCTTTGAAAACAGTTTTTGGCATCAGACATTTTTTGCCATTTGGCGTAAAAAAAAACACTATGTGAGACTTTCATTTTATCGGTGTTTAATTATGCTGACGCTCTATATGGTCCATGTTTAATTGTTGAATATAAAAAGAAAATTCAGAAAATGCAGAACTGTTGTCTTTGATATTTGGTATTCAAAGACGCCGTAGCGTCTCAAATAAACTTAAAGAAATTGGGTGGTTAAACATGAATAATAGAAGGATATTACATTCGGAGTGTCTCTATCATAAAATGGTACTTACAAGAAAGCCGTCTTACTTACATCGAAAAATAACATATAGGATATTCACAATCTTAACAATAGAAATAGAGGTTTAATTACAGTCCCAATCTTTAGGTTAGAACTTTTTAGATCCTCTTTCAGATATCAAATTAGCCATGTCTATAACGGACTTCCTACAGATCTTAAAAGTTATAAAATTAGTAAGTTTAAAGTATCTGTTGCTAAATATCCTTTCACTACTCAAACCTGAACACTCTGTTGATTATTTTATTTTAAAAATTAAAAATGTTTCAAGCTATAACTCCTAAACTTAGTCTGGATACCAACCTTTAAATTTTTAATTTTTTTAATTTTCTTTCTTTATTTAAGCATGTACACTCCTTAAGGTTAGGTGGTAGAGCAACTTTTATGGTGCTTAATGCCTCAAAAGCTGAACTTCGCCTTTTATTTTTAATTAATGAATCTGTTTTTACATTTATTCTATTGTAAACATTTATATTTTAAAAATAATAAAGACAATTATTATTATTATTATTATTAATATAAATGGATCTTAAGAGAAAACCATAAGAAGCAATTACGAACAGACATCAATAGAATCAATAAAGAAATGGGAAAAAATCTCGTAGAAGCAAGAATGAAAAGTGCCAACCCGAGAGTGAAAAAAAAAGAGACTGAATGTCGAGACAATTAAATTGATGAAAAGCAGGCGAAAACTAATAAGCGAAGGCAAAAGAACACTGTTAGAATTCTATGAATCCTAACCAGAAGCAAATTTTAAATATACCCATTTTTCAAAACGCGACGATCCTCTTACATTACTCAACGGTCAGAACAATCGGGAGTCGCCCGAACTTTCCCGAAATATACGGTCTCCGTGTGGTTACTTTCCAACTAAAAGAGTCGTAAAAATATCACCCTTACGTTAACATCCTCTTATGTATTTTCCCTTTCAATACAAGTAAATTAGTTAAATATTTGGTGTAGTGTAAATGTAACATATCCAATATCCATACATATCCATTTAATTTAGTATTTGTAGTTTTATCTTTTTACACCTTTATTAATTATTTGTTATAAGTAACTGTCTAATGTAAAAATCCCCTTTTCTTTTTTATGGTCCATTTTACAACTGGCTACGTTGCCACATTTATTGCAACCATTGTAATAAACGAATTGATATTTTCTGTAACTAAGTTTAACTCTTTTTAATCTTGTTGTCAATCTATCCATGACGTTAAATTTGGGTAGTGGTCCTTCGTTCTTACCTACAGTGCAGAATAAGCAGACATATTATAACTATAGTTTATTTTCCGTTCCCTGAACTGGCCCTTATCGAAGGAAAGTCTGCGAGTATCTACAAACACGGCAGAATAATTTTTTGTTACTGAAAATAATCGCAAAAAGGGTAGACCTATCGTGTGGGCTGCGGACAGCCCGCACTGCGACTATTAGAATAGGAAGGGATTATAGAAAGGAGATGATTGTGAACCCGCTTTTTAAAAAATTGCAGGTCATAGTTCTCTGGAAAAACTGATTTTGGAAGCTTGTTCCATTCCGTAGCAGCCCTGTAAAAGAAGGATTCTTGATGGAAATTGGTCCTTGTAGTGTCAATCTTGAAAGTAAATGGGTGAGACTGATCAGCGTGCCGAGTTCTTCAGTCGAATGTGGCCAATGGTGGTACAAGAGTTTTTATTTCTCTGGAGCATCTGCCATGGAAATATCTGTAGAGTAATGACTGGTCTGCAACTCTTCTTCTATGTTCTAGTGGGTGAAGGGTATCTGTGAAAATTAAGCTGTTCATTAACCAAATGGCCCTTTTCTGAATAGAATCTAGAAGACGAAGAGAATGCCTTAGTGCTGAACCCCAAATGTGCGAGCAATACTCCAGTAGAGGTCGGATTTGAGCCTTGTACGTCGTCAACAGTTGATCAGGAGTAAAAAACTTTCTAGCTTTCCACAGAAAACCTAGCCTCTGGCTTGCTGACTTTGCGATGTTAGCAACATGGTCATGCCAAGACATATTATTAGATACCGTGACTCCCAAAATCGAGATAATAGGACTTGATTCAAGGGTATTTCCGGACATTGTAATGGAGTGATTTAAGGAATTTACTGTCTTGGAAAACGTGGCGCTTTGTGCTTTCTGGGCGTTAAACTGAACAAGAATTTTGGTTCCCCACTCGACGATTGCTTCAAGATTTCTATTGATGGAGTCAACCTGTTCCTGCCTGAGTCTATTTGTATCTTCACCGAAAGTTATCGATATAATGGGAAAGTTGAGACAAGTGTGCTGTCGTCTGCGAAACTGTAAATGGGGTTCGTGGTGGTTTTCAAGAAGTTGTTGATGTGTTGAAGAAATAGGGTGGGGGACAGGATAGAACCCTGGGGGATCCCAGCATTGGTTTTAAACGCATCAGAAGAAATACCGTCAACTGCCACATGTAATTAGCGATCTTGCATGAAGCTCATGGGCCATTGGCGCAGTTTGGTTAGGTTGTAGAAATAAACAAACTCATCAGGAGAAAAACTATAAAGGACTTAAGAAAACACAATAAAAACAAAATCGAGCAAGTAATTGAGAGAAATAGGGGCCTAAACTGTTTGCGGCCGAATTTAGGGAAGCCAGTACTAATTTCATTGACGGATGAAACAGGAAAGGACATGAGAGATACTGATAAGTTAGCAGAAGAAGTAGAAAAGTTTTATAAAAAACTGTATACCTCAAAGAAAAAGACAGACGTTAACACACAAAAATATATCAAGAAAAGAATCGCGAATGTAAACTCAGAAACAATGCCGAAAATAGAAAACTACGAAATAGAGGACGCATTGTCACAACTAAAGAATAATACGGCACCAGGACCAGATGAAATCCTTGCTGAAATGCTAAAAGAGGAAAAATAAGAACTCGTTGGAATACTATGGAATCTTTTTAATCAGTCCCTACATAAAGGAAAAATACCCGAAGAATGGAAAGAAAGTATTACGATCTTGTTATGTAAAAAAGGCAACAAAAAGGATTTAAAGAATTACAGACCCATCTCATTACTGTCTCAAACCTATAAACTTTTCATGAGAATTATTAACAACAGACCAACACACAAAATGGATTCATACCAACCAACAGAACAAGCAGGATTACGAAAAGGATATAGCACCACTGACTACCTCTTAACAATTAGAACATTTATAGAGAAAGCTAACGAATATCACCTAGATCTTCACTTAGCCTTCGTCGATTACGAAAAAACCTTTGATAGCGTTGAATGTGGACAATAGAAAGAGCTTTAAACAACTGTAGAATAAACTACAGATATAGAATGCTAATGCATAATATTAACAAAAATGCAACAATGACAATACAACTGGAGAAAACCACAAAACCTATAGCAATTAAGAGAGGAGTGCGACAGGGAAATGTTATTTTCCCTAAACTATTTACATTAGCACTGGAAGATGTCTTCAGAGCAATGGACTGAACAAATATAGGACTAAACATAAATGGGAAGAACTTAAACCACCTGAGATATGCAGATGACGTAGTAATAAGAGTTCCTAGCTTTGAAAAATTACAAACTATAGTCGCCGAACTAGCAAGAGAATCCGAAAAAGTAGGTATAAAAATGAATTACACGAAAACAAAAACGATGACAAATACACAAGATAATAGATGCCTAACGGTAGACGGCACGAAAATAGAAGCGGTCAACGAGTACGTATACTTGGGACAGATAATAAAAATAAACAAGGAAAATCAAATAGCGGAGATAAAAAGAAGGGTCAGCTTAGCCTGGGCAGGATTTAGGAAACTAAAATGGGTCCTAAAAACTAGAAAATCCAAAAATACTTGAAAACAAGAGTATTCTATCAATGCATACTCCCGATTTTTACATATGCATGCCAAACGTGGACCATGACAAAAGCAAACATGGATAAAGTAGTGAAGACACAAAGAGCTATAAACAGGTCAATGCTAGGAGTAAAACTAGGAGGTGCTTGGAAGAATGCATAAAGATACAGAAGTGGTCAATATTGTAAAACAACGAAAACTTGAATATTTCGGACATATCATGAGACACCCAGAAAAGTATGACATTTTACATCTTATAATACAGGCTAAGATTAATAGTAAGAGACGCCCCGGCAGCCGAAGAACTTCCTGGCTTAACAATCTCAGACAGTGGTTTGGTCTCACCACTATACAACTTTTCCGAGCAGCTACGAACAAAATAATGATTGCAAACATGATCGCCAACGATCGTTAAACGGTCATGGTACCTAGAAAAAGAAAATAAGGAGTAAAATTGAAAGATAAAAAACAAGACAACTGGATAAGAAACAAAACAAAACTTAAAGACGAAGAACAACATATAGCCAGGCTAAAATGGAGCTTCGTAGGTCATAACGACAGACAAAAAGACAACAGATGGAATACCGATATACAACAATGGATGGAAAAAAGAACAAGAGGAAGACCCCAGATGAGATGGGGAGACGACATTAAAAAGATAAGAGGAACACATTGGACATGAAAAGCACAAAACAGAAATAATTGAAAAATACTAAGGGAGGCCTATGTTTAAAACTGGACGAATTAAAGGGCAAAAGAAGAAGAAGATGGGGCCTCCGAACAACCTAGAAACGGATATAATATTAAGAATGAAAATCACGACAGAAAAATTTTACAAGTTGTCAACGAAAACCATAGGGCATCGGTAAAAACTGCATAACGTGAAATTGGTGTGTCTAAATCAACGGTACAGAGAATATTTAATAAGAATAAGTACCATTCATACAACCCCACAATAGTTCAAGGACTTAAGGAAACTGATTTTGCAAGACGAATGCGCTTCTGTAAGTGGTACCAGGAAGTGTAATAAAAATCCCGATTTGGTTAATCATATCTTGCGGTCTGATGAGAGTGGGTTTACGAATTGTGGAGTTTTTAATAAGCACAACACTCATCATTGGGCTGTAAAAACCCTCGCGAAGTTGCACAGAGACGTCTACAAACCAGATTTGGAAGTAACGTTTGGTGTGGGGTCATTAGTAATTCAATCTAACTCACCTTTCTTAATGAGGCACCTATTATAAATTATCTATTATAAATTATTAATTATTTTAGTAAATCGTCCATTTTTTTACTGTAACCCAAACGGACAGAGTTTTCTGGAGCTTTTGCAAAGCCAGGTTGTGCCGGCTTTCCGAGTTACTCTTACCGAAGATAAGTTTAGAAAAACCTGGTTTTAACAGGATGGATGTCCGGTTTACAACACCAATCAAGTCTGAAATTTCTTTAGAGAGCAGTTTAATGAAAAAGTTATTTCATTAAATGGTCCAATATCTTGGCCTCATAGATCCCCTGACCTTTCGCCTATGGATTTCTACCTCTGGATTCACACAAAGAATGAGGTGTATGAATTTAATACTTCTACAACCATAGAAATGTTGGGACAAAAAGTTTCGGACACATTTAAAAACATTAACGGAAATACACAAGAGTTGTACGAAAAACAGTCATCAATTGTCAGAAAGTCTCGATGCAAATGGATGTCATTTTATGAATCTGTAAATTGATACCCAGTTAGGCAGCAGTTAAGAACATAAGTAGATTTTACATTACATCATATTTTACAATTTGCAAAATGTTTCTGTCACGATTTTTATTTTCAATTTGTATCTACTTGTATATTGTTCAAAGGTTCAAGTGTTTATTTAATTAACGACGATTTTCTGACTTGTTTATCAACACACTCACAGTTGGGAGTTTTCGCCAAAATATCTGATTTGTTGAGAAGTCATCATTTACGTTCATTACGTTCATTGAAAATTCAATGTATTCATGCGTTTTTTTGTGCGTTACTTATTAATGTTATTTTTTGACAAGTAAATCATGGCCTCTTTAGAAAAAATGAAGACCTAACTTTACAAAGTGTAATATTTCGATGAAACTTTAATCTTTAATGCACTTGTGAGACATCACTAGACTAAAAATTTTATACTCTCCAAAAATCAAAAAATCCAGTATGGCTGTCATAAGAAAAATGAAAGTTGAGGTGGATTGCGGAATAACAAAAGACGATTGAGTAATGTCATACACGCTATCGTATTCGTCTTGAAAAAGTGTCAAAATAATGTCACATTTTAAGATCTGTCAAATTAATCGTTTCGGATTTACTGGCTAAAAACGCCATTTTCGGTTTTTCGCCGATATTTTTAAAACCAATTAACCGATCGTAAATGTAAAGCCGGTTATCGAATGTATTTAGCTTTCTATAAAACTTTCCCCATTTAACCTTTGCTGTAGGTATAATAAGAGCCGTGATCCCTGTATAGAGAAGCGAATCTGGGACACACTGCATACCAAAATCGAAGGCAACCCAACTACAAACTGAAATTTTAATTCCTTTTGCAGAGAATCCAGATATCAGTACTCGCCGATTAAGTCTGGCAACAGGGATAAGCCAATCATCTGTTTTTAGAATATTGAAGAGAGAAAAATTCCTCCATACAATTACACTCCTTTCCGGATAAACAAAATATTAACCCAGATTTACTCGATACAATTCTTTTTACTGATGAGGCAACATTTACCAGACGAGGAATATTTTATTGAAAAATAATCATTTGTGGGATTCTGAAAATCCCCATGCTAAGAGAAAAAGTCATTTTCAGCAAGAGTTTAAGGTTAACATTTGGTGTGGTGTGATTATTTAATAGGTCCTTTTGAACTGCCCACCAATTTAAATAAACCTCTATATTTAGACATATTTAGTATGGTATTAGCAAGACGGTGCTACATGCCATACTTACAGTATAGCTGATAGGGAATACCGTAGAACTATTTACAAAATACAAAGTAATACATAGATATTCCGAAATTTTTTGGCCGACCAGATCTCGACTTAACCGTTATGGATTATTTTTTAAGAGGCTACATAAAATATAGTGTTTATCAGCAACGGCCTTTTCAAGATAATGATCATTTGGAAAGGATAATTATAGAAGCATGTCAGGAAATTACTGTAGATATGATCAATAATGTATTTAGGGAATTTGATAAACTAACCATTATATGCCTAGAAAGAGATGGTGGATATATTAAGGCATTAGTAAATCGAAGCAAAATAAAAATTATTTTATTTCAAATATTGTTATGAATGTTACTTATCACGTATTGCTTAACTTAAATATCTTTTCATTTGCAAAATAAAATATTATGATATGTATGCATTAGCTATTCAAATGCAATAGAACATTGTTACAGAACTTATTAATAAACCAAAAGGTTATGCTTTTCATTAAAATAGCTGATGTGTAATTTACAAAATTCGCATAATTTATTTATACCGAAAATTATTAAATATTGTTTTTTATGGCGAATCGATAATATTGGATATTTGAAAATAGTTTTTAATCATGGTAGTTTTTTTATACCAATTGCCGCTATTTTCAAAAATAAAGGTACCTACTTTACTCTTGCATACTATTCATATTTTTTGACAAACCTTGTATACGGCTCTACAAATTTTATATCTGATCGTTGCATTTCAAGTTTTAGACCACGAACAACTTTTTATAAAGAATGATTTTTTTTCATAAAACTAAGAATAAAAAATTTGTCATTATAGGGCTGACTTAATTGGACACAGTATATACACAGGGTGATTCATAACTATTGGGACATAGGCTAAGGGCGGGTGATTTGGATCAAAATATAACGATAGGACCAAATATGCTTTAATAAAATATTGCTGTGGAAAAAGATACAAGGCGTTAAATTTTAAATTTTGTTTTTATTTTTTGCTAATAATTTTAATGTAAATTCTTTATCTTATTGAATATTCGCATGAAGTGTAGATCTACCTTGCTTCGGTACATCCCTTTAACGTATCCTAATTCTCTGTATTTCCTTCCCATTCTGCTTACTGTAGATTAAGAGATACATTACGATCTGGGTGCATTTAATAAAAAAATGTGCATACCTCTTTTTGAGTCCGTATCCTATCACCAACATCAATGATCATTAAAAATTGCAATGCTCTAAAGGCATTTTAAATAAAACAGTTTGTTTTATACGATATGATAAATAAGATTAATAATACGAAATTGTACTTGAATATTTGTAACAGTTTTTCATATTAATGTTTATTTAGTTAAAATGAATTTATGCGTTACTTGTGGTAAGTCCCTTTTTTATTATACCTGGTTACATTCTTTCTAGTCGATCTATGCTATTTGCACCCCTATTCACAAATATACAGTCCAGACTTAATCTCGGTGGTTACGTTATTCTTGAATTAACATTTACCTATATAGGAGAGGGTGATTCATAACTATTGCGACATGGGCTAAGGACAGTTGATAAGGACTAAAATATGACGATAGGACAAAGCATGCCTTAATAAAATATAGCTGTGGAAGAAGATACAAGGCGGTAAATTTGAAATTTTGTTTTTATTTTTTGCTAGTAATTTTAATACAAATTTATCAATTGCTACCAATATCGGCAGGAGGACATAACTTTAGACAAGGAATATTATTTTACATTTTAAAATCACTAAAAAGTTTCGTCAAAAAAAGTTACCAGTCGATTTTATTATCAGGAACCATTCACAAAATGACCCCTATAACAAAATGTAAAATAATATTCCTTGTCTAAAGTTATGTCCTCCTGCCGATATTGGTAGCAATTGATAAATTTGTATTAAAATTACTAGCAAAAAATAAAAACAAAATTTCAAATTTACCGCCTTGTATCTTCTTCCACAGCTATATTTTATTAAGGCATGCTTTGTCCTATCGTCATATTTTAGTCCTTATCAACTGTCCTTAGCCCATGTCGCAATAGTTATGAATCACCCTCTCCTATATAGGTAAATGTTAATTCAAGAATAACGTAAGCACCGAGATTAAGTCTGGACTGTATATTTGTGAATAGGGGTGCAAATAGCATATGTCGACTAGAAAGAATGTAATTAGGTATAATAAAAAAGGGACTTACCACAAGTAACGTATAAATTCATTTTAACTAAATAAACATTAATATGAAAAACTGTTACAAATATTCAAGTACAATTTCGTATTATTAATCTTATTTATCATATCGTATAAAACAAACTGTTTTATTTAAAATGCCTTTAGAGCATTGCAATTTTTAATGATCATTGATGTTGGTGATAGGATACGGACTCAACAAGAGGTATGCACATTTTTTCATTAAGTGCACCCAGATCGTGATGTATGTCTTAATTTATAGTAAGCAAAATAGAAAGGAAATACAGAGAATTAGGATACGTTAGAGGGATGTACCGAAGCAAGGTAGATCTACACTTAATGCGAATATTAAATAAGATGTAATTTTGTCGGTAGTAGACGATCCACACTGCACAGTGCAAGGGATATCTGAGGATTTGAATATTGGAAAGTATTTAGTATCAAATATTTTTTAAAATGCAAAATTTTATCCTTATAAAGTACGTCTTATCCATGAGTTCGCTAAAGATGACTGTGGTCGCAGAACTGAATTCTGCGAGTACTTGATAAATTAAAATGATAATAAATTAAATATCAATTTTATTATTAACCTATTTTCGGGGCAACATTTTAACCGGCAAAACACCCGATATTGGTCTGATAAAAATCCAAATTGGATGCAACAATGCTCTTCGCAAAGACCACAAAAAATTGTAAAAAATTTAATTATTGGTCCATATTTTTTTGATTAAAATTCAACGAGTGAATTTTATCTGTATTTTCTACTCTTCTTCTTCTTCAGGTGCCGTCTTCGTTGCGAAGGTCGGCAATCATCAATGCTATGCGTATTCTTGAAACAACAGATCTAAACAATTGATTTATCGTACCAGTCTCGCAGATTCTTCAACCACGAGTGGCGTCTTCTTGCGACACTTCTTCCTTGAATCTTTTCCTGTATTATCAGTTGTAACAAGCTGTATTTTGACCCCCTTATAAAATGTCCCAGATACTGTAATTTTCATTTTTTAATGGTCAGAATTATTTCTTTTTCTGTGTTCATTCGTCTTAGCACTTCAATATTTGTTATTCTGTCTATCTAGCTAATTTTTAGTATTCTCCGGTATGTGCAGTGTTTGAAAGCCTCTAGTCTTCTTATATTTTCTTTCTTCAGGGTCCATGCCTCCATGCCATAAAGCAGCACAGACAGCACATAGCATCTCAGCAATCCAATTTTTAAGGTTAAACTGATATCTCTTGTGCAGAATATTTTTTTTCATTTTCAAAAACGCCGATCTTACCTTTTCTATTCTAATTCTTATTTCCTGGGAGCAGTCGTTGTCTTTGTTAATACTGGTACCGAGGTATTTGTATTTTTCTACCTGTTGTACTGGTTGATTGTGTACGTAGATTTGTCCAACATTGTTTGTTTTTTTGCTAATCATCATGAATTTAGTTTTTTTCACGTTCATTGTCAGACCATATTGTTCGCTTTCTTCATTTACTTTGTTCACTAGTATTTGTAAATCTTGAAGTGTGCTTGCTATCAGTACAGTACAGTATTTTTTACAAAATACAATAATTCCTTATTTGATCCAGCTTTTCCCTGATATCCAAAATGCCAATACTTAAAACCGTAGAATATGGTTTTAAAAAGATGGCGCACCGCCACATTTCGCTTTAGCTTTGCCTGTGCACCAGGTTTTAAACAGATTATTTCCAGATCGCTAGATCGGAAGAAGGATAACAGTGGAGTGGCCCACTAAATCACTCGATCTTACCCTATTAGACTCTTTTTACGGGAATATTTTAAATCAAAAGCCTACACTAACAGAACTGACAATATCCGTGACCCAAAAGCCCGAATCAGACAGGAATTGCAGAACATAACACCAGCCATGCTACAAAATGTTAATGACGATTTTTTACCAGGTTAAGTCATTGTTTAGTGGTCAATGAAGAACAATTTAAACATTTACTCTAAATTTTGCTTGGTTTATTTTTATTGGAGTGTACGTTTATTCTTTATCAATTGTTTGGTAAGTAATCAATTGCCATGAAAAACTATTGCATTTTTGTCCAACCTGTATTAATTTAAATTAACTTGTAACACATTTTTGGATTAGCTCAGCAAAAAAAAGCCGCAAATTAAAAAAACTGGGATGTTTTTTTTTAAAAAAAACTGGTGCTGACGTCCTTACCTAAAGGTTATTCACCCTGTATGATAGATTATTCTTTTAAGAAATAGTAAATTAAAATCAAAATGGACCTGCTTTAAAAAATTTTCATGTAAGTGTTTATTTAGCTAATCATGAATTTATGCGTTACTTTATGGATGCATGATGCCCTGAAAATCAAAGGGATGAAAATAAATGTAAGCAAAACGAAAGTGATGGTTTTTGAAAGGGAAGAAAACATGACAAACTGTGAAGTTTCGATTGGGGGAGAAAGAATGGGAAAAGTAAATGAATTTGTGTACTTGGGTTCAAAGTTTACGAGAGATGGAAAGTATTACAGTGACATTGAGCGAAGGGTGTTGGCAGGAAAACAAATAAATGGGACACTGCATAGCTTTATGAACAGCCAGAAAGTGTCAAAAAAGGCACGTCTGGCTGTGCATAGAGGTGTGTTGGTTTCTACACTTATGTATGGTAGTAAATGTTGGGTTTGGCAGAAGAAGCATAAAATAGGATTAATGCTGCGAAGATGAGTAGTCTGAGAAGTATAGCCTGAGTGACTCGGTTGGAAAAAGTAAAGAATAGGGAGATAAGAGAACGCTGTGGTGTAGGAAGATATGATTACAAAGGTAGACAAAGGAATGCTTAGATGGTTCTTAATCAGATCGACATTGTTTTGAAGAAAGGCCAGGTCAAGAGTACCAATACCGTCAAGCATGTATGAGAGCACTAATGAAAGTGGAGGAAGCAAAAGATGTGTGTAAGAACCGTAGCAAGTGAAAGGAAGTGGTCTCTGCCTACCACTACGGGTCAAAGGCGTGACTATATGTATGTATGGATGCACTGTATTTGTTAGTTTCCAATCTATATAAATAAAAATGAATGGCCGAAATGTATGTACGCGCTTAACTTCCGATACAATGAGACTAAAAAAGAAGAAGAATAAGGAGAAGAAGGTAAACAGAATGAGAATCTTTTAACCGAGATCTACCACGACTCCGGAAGAACTTTTACCATCGACTTATGTTTCAAACGAATCAATTACCTATGAACGTTTGGCGTTTAGATATGATACGGCGATCAATCAGTCGATTTTGAAACAATGAGCACTATTTGTCAATATTGCTGTGCTTTGAGGTTTCAACTCGAACCGCCAGATTTGTGTTGTGCGAATGGAAATGTCAAATTACCACAACTGACGACGCCACCTAAACTACTAAATTTATTACTTTTTGAAACGAAGCTCCTTACCGCGGCTTACGGGTAGTGCGATTTAGTAGAAATCGTCACATAATGAAATGCAACGGTGGTTCAGTGGTAGAATGCCTTTCAGTTGCCTTCAATTTTAACACGCTTATATTAGTTTTACCTGTACTTGTTTGCTTGTATGTATGTTTGTATCTGACTCTTTGGCCTCGATTTTGCCCTACTTTAAGCGATCTGATTTAATTTCAACTTTGCACACTTGTCAAAGATCGACGACAATGCAATAATTCGATCAAAATATCCGATTATCCTAATTACTTTCGCCAAGATTCATAAATTTCTTTAAATTTCTGTGTTCAACGCCAACAACAATCCGGCAGAATCAAAATACAACGAGCGTTCCTTTAGATTATTTGCCTTGAAAATATAATGTAAAATCTACAGATTTTATTTTGAATTACATTCGGAGTTAAAGAAAAAACGTAAGGAATTTTTTTTTATTTGGTGACACACATTATACACATCAATTGCAACACAAACTTACCTTTATGAAACTTCCATTAAGGCTCATAAATGAAGATTTTTTTAAATATTTTCTTATGGTAAATATTACAGATTTAAGGACAAATTCACCACCGTGTAGGAGCATTCTTTCTTTATGCGTTTCTAAACCACCGCTGAACCGATTTTGATAACATTTTCAGTCAATCTTTCGGTTAAGCCGGCGGGTGTTTCTGTAGCGATCTGTTTGACAAAAGGAGTGGGAAGGGAATGAAATATAAAAACTGTTAAAACCGGCTGATTTAGTGTCGAATTTATAGTCTTCTAAGTTTGATAGTTACATTCCCAATTATGTTAGCACCATTACAAAAGATGGTGATAATACACCGGAAATAAAAATCAAACGTGAAGTAAGACAAGGTTGCATTTTATCACCCTATACTCTGAAAGAATATTTAGGGAAACACTAACTGATATATAAGCTGGCATTATTATAAAAGGCGAAATCATAAACAACCTTCGCTACGCAGACGATACGGTACTGTTGGCCTCCAGTTAGGAAGATTTACAACGGATACTGGATGCAGTCATCGAAAAATGCGCAATGGTCGGACTCATATTAATTGCAAAAAATACCAACTTATTAGTAATTAGAAAGCAACCTAATATCATAGCCAATATAACAGTTAGGGGTGAACTATTGAAGCAAGTAAACCAAATAAAATATCTAGGCAGCATAATAACTAACAGCGCGGATAGTCAAACGGAAGTGAAATCAAGGATTGAGCAGGCTCGAGCAGCATTTAAAAACATGAGTAGGGTCTTGCGCTGTAGAGATCTGAAGTTTACTTTAAGAATCCGTCTTCTCAGATGTTATGTCTTCTCCAACCTGCTGTACGGTATGAACAAGTACGAAGAAAGGCGACTTGAATCCTTTGAGATGTGGGCTTACAGGACAATATTAAAAGTTTTATGGACAGAAAAAGTATCCAATTTGGTAATACTCCAACGTCAGAATAAATCCACCGAAAATAAAAACTATTAAAAATTCCGATATTAGTGTCAAATTCATAGTTTTCGGGGTCGCTAGTTTGATAGTGATATTCTCAAAGCAAGCAAGCCAACGTTAGCGTTGTTTAATGTAAGTAAATAGTTATCTAAGATTAATTCTAAACTGCTAGCTTTGTGTTCTCAAAGTTTAGATATTATTGTTTTCGGAATATTGTTTCCATTGGTATAATCTGCAACAATTATAAATTGCAATGTATTTATTATTTGCGATTCATTGCCATAAATGGAATAATAAAGTGGCAAAAACCGCTTTAAACGTTTATTGGTAATAAATAATAATTATTGTAAAAAGTAAATTGTCCAAAATAATTTATTGTTTCTTAAATAACATTTTGTGCAATTTTTCCACTGTAGATGTTATACATTTTTTAGATCACCAAGCTTATTTCTTAAAATTTCGTTATTTTTACATACAAAATTATATAATAGTCCCACCTTTTTCCCGTAGGAGTAGGCAGAGACTACTTTTTTTTACTACAGTTCTTACACACGTCTTCTAATTCTAATTCTTACACTTTTATCAGCGCTTTAATACTTACTCGTCGGATGCTTGAACTCTTGACCTGGCTTTTCTTTAAAATAATTTCGATCTGCTCGAGATACGTTCTTCTATCAATTTGCCCATTCACACTCGCCTTATAAATATGTTTTATCAAACTTCTTTCATCCATCCTTTCTACGTGTCTGAACTATCTAAGCATTTACATATTCGTTTGCACCACAGCGTTTGCTTATCCTACTATTCCTTAGATATACTTCTTAGACTACATATCTTCGCAGGATTTATTTTAATTTTCTGCATACATAAGTGTAGGGACCTGAACACCTCTATGTACAGCCAGTCGTGCCTTTTTTGACACGTTCTGGCTGCTTATAAAGTTATAGAGGGCCCCATTCATTTGTTTTTTACTTGTTTTACTCTTTCTATTTCAATCCATTACTTTCGTCTTGCTTAAATTCACTTTCATTTCCTTGATGCATTGGACTATCAAATCATTCATGCTTAATCCATATGCACTCTCATTCAAATTTTTTAAGCAGCCTTCTAAGAATAAGTTAAACAGACAAGGTGAAACCCTACATTTCTGTCCAACACCTTTTTAGATGTAAAACCAGTGTGTATAAGCTTCGTTTATCCTGACAAGGGCACTGAAATCCTCGTAAAGTGCTCTTATCAAACTTCCGGTCACCCATAGACCTATTATCAGAGGAGACGGAACATTTACTTTTAAACACGATTATACATCTCTACTTTCTGAACGATTGTATGATCTTGATACGGCCGACTGGAATGTGTTGTGCTGTAATGTTGCCTGCTCTCCAGTTATGGCAAGAGATTTGTGAGTGTTATTAAATCGTCCATAGTATTTGTTAATTATATTTGCAACAATATTGTGAACACAATGCTATCTCTTAATAATAACGACCTGAATAATACAACCCATTTTATGGAATGTTAAGCCATTGAACTATTTCATTCCGTTAGATCATAGAAATATGTTGCTCAATAAGTGACAACGCCGCACGGCTTGTTTGTATCGTTTTACAAGCAGAGATCTGTGCGTACTACGAAATCGGCTATTATTAGTAGCGCTGTTGCCGAAGGTGTTGCAACGAGATTTTGGAGTATTATTGGTAATTTTTAGCATATTATTGGTAAAATTCAGTGAAATTTAGTGGAAGAAATGATTGCCAAGTGTGTAAAAAACCGGACTATTTAAGCCCCAGTGTTTATTTTCACAAGTAAGTTGAAAACTCTCATTGTTTACTATATTTTCATACAGTGGTGTGGCTGGCCTGTTGGCTCTGCCAGTGCCAAAAACTTAAGAAAAAAAAAAAAAGTGGTGTAGCGATGACGATTTCAATATCAGAATAAACAGGTATTATTTTGAGGCGTAAAACACGAATCTGAAAATCAAACTATGTGGAAATCAATACTTTTCGAGATATTTTCAAAAAAAGGCATTACCTTTTTACCTGTTATTCAGCAGCACTTATTCAGTGGTATTATCCTTCTTTCGTTGTTATTTAAAGAACTATATACCTTCCCTAACCATTTTATAGTAGTAGTATTTCATAAGAAATCTAAACATCACTTTAAATTTAATCCAATCGAGAAATCAAGGAGTCACGGAACCCTGAGTATAATATTTTAATCTTTTCTTTTAGGTCACTTAGTTACTATACTTAGATAAAATAAAACACTTTTCGTCAATTTCCACAACATGTATTGAAATTATACGACCGGTTTCGACTATAACGTCATTGTCAAGTAAATATGAATGTAACAGGTAAACCTAATTATATCTAGTCCTTAAAGGTTAAGAAGTGGAGAGGGGTTGAGGTCTAATTGATTATTTACAGTTAGGAATTTGGGGTTCTTCATGAGCTTATTGATTTCCAAACTTTCTAAAAGATTCATTGTAATTCCTTTATTGCAGGTATGCAGAATTTTGAGATCTTCTATTGTAATTTTATGACTTGTATTTTTAATATGTTCGAATATTGCAGATTTAGTATCGGAAGAAATATGTTCTTTAAAGCGTGATTCGAAATTTCGACCGGTTTGTCCAACGTACGCCGTTGGGCATTCCCCACATTCTATTCAATAGACCCCCGATTTTTTATATTTGTCTGTTTTTTGTTTAGCATTGAATAATAGTTTGCTTAAGTTCAACCCACTTGAAAATGATGTTATATTAAATTTTGAAAAATAGTTGCAAATATTGATTGATAATTGTCCAATATAACTAATACTCGCATATCTTCTTTCTGGTTTTTTCATTATCTTCATAACTTTTGCTGGGAAAGTGGGATTTATGTGTTCTTCTGTTTCTTCTCTCCTTAGATTTCGAATTTCACGTATGACCTCTTCTTCGAAATACAGCCTTGGCCTCCCGCGGAACCGTCTTGCTGCGAGGCTCCGAGTTACTTTAACCGGTGCTCGGATGTCCTCTTCGGCTGCCATTCAACGGTCAGCTCAGAACTGGCACGGACTAGGGGAAACCGACTGTCTAATTAAAACAAAGCATTGCGATGGCCCCAGCGGGTGTTGACACAATGTAATTTCTGCCCAGTGCTCTGAATGTCAAAGTGAAGAAATTCAAGCAAGCGCGGGTAAACGGCGGGAGTAACTATGACTTTCTTGGGGGGTCGGACCGAGCTTTTGCGAAAAGTATTTCAGGGCGATAAACGAACGATTGTCGAGCGTTTGTTTCTGGTTGCTTTTTTCATAGTTCGTAAAGATCTTCCAGTCTAGCAACACCTCCGCGTAGTGGGAGTCGGTAACAGTGAATAGTTTTTATTCACTGGCCAACGTTGTAGGCGGCCTAGATAGAACTCTTACATTTGGTAATTCACAGCAGTTTCTGAACATCTCGAAATAGATACCATCCCTAGGCTATTTTATAGTCATCTATCTAGGTTGCGTGTTTTTTAGGGCTGTGCACCACCTTTGGCTTCGCAAAGGTATCTCACAGAACAGTGCATTTTCTCGAAACTTTTTCAGAGGTGGGCCAGTATTTTTGCGGTCCATTTGTCACTGTTCAAATTAATTAGACTACCACTCACTTGAGAAGGCCTTAGCAAGCAGTGCTTCCCTTACTACGGCGGCAATATTGGCTTTACCATACGCGGACCGTCTCTTTTCCAAACTACTATCTTGGACACGTGATAACGGCGGGAATAAAGATCATATAGAACGTCTATTGAGTCAAAGGCTGAAAGAAAGCTATTCTGGCAACGGCCCGAGACAGGGATCCTGTCATAGTGCATCTGGCGACTGGATAGCCAATCCTCCTCCTTATTGGTCGGGGTGCGACTACCAGAAAGCTATTCAGCTTCGTGGCAATCTCTTACCAACACGAGGTATTCCCTCCAATCAGCCTCCCGGAAGGAAGTGCAGAAGAGGGTGCGATCGGAACGAGAGTCTGTCGCATGTGCTGCAAAAGTGCCCTTATGCGCACTGGCAGCGCAGAAAACGACATGACCATATAGTTTCGATGGTTCGCAAGATTGCTGAGAAGCGTGGGTGGCTCGCTGAAGAAGAGCCGAATATAAGGTGCACTAATGGGGTTCTGCTTAAGCCAGATTTAGTATTACACATGGGGGATAGAGTTGTTGTATGCGATATAGCCGTGTCATGGGAGGGGCCTAATCCTCTATCGCGTACGGCTACTCAAAAAGTAGCGACGTACAGCGTTCCGCATTTTCTAGAAGCAATGAACGTTAGACACCCGGGTAAACTAATCGTTGTAACCCCGTTCATTGTGGGCGCTCGAGAAACTTGGTGTCGAGAAAATAACATCATTTCAAATATTCTCGCACTCACGAACACCGAGTTTAGGAAATATATAACAAGTACTATACAAGGCAGCCTTTTTATACACAGATATTTTATGGCAATCTAATATGAGTCTGGTGGTAACACCTAAAGATCAAATCCCTTGTTTTTTTTCGGGGAATGCACTGCTTGCAACAAACGCCAAAACAACGGCGTTTTGTCTTCTATACCAAGAACTCTAGAAGACAAAGGTGGCATATACATTTTTAAATTAAATTTTAATCTAGTTATAGTTATGATTATTTATTTATATTTTTATGCCATTTTTTATCTACTTATATGTTGTAGTGTAGTGTACGTCTTGTTGGTAATATATGTTAAGTGTAATTACTACTAGTTTTTTTGTGACGTTGTATACAAAAAAGCTATCAGGTTAAAGAACTTCCCCAAAAGAAACAAAGAGTACAATCCTTGCTAGGGCGCAGTGGATTGCTCGCTTACTGCAGGGGTAGTCTGTCGCTACCGGCGAAACATCACGCCGTAACGTGTCGTGGCCTTCCCTCGATGTGTGAAGCTTTTGTTGAACCGCGGTCGTCAAAAACGAATTAAAGATCCGGCGGGTCAAATCCCATCATGCCGTGATCGTGCTGTTGCGTCAGCCGAAATGTCAACAACCTACAGACGGTCGATTTGACGTGTAATGCTGAATGACGACTATTCAACGATCGCTTTCTGCGTCGGGGGCGGGTAATGAGACCGTTAGCAGAGGCGAGGCATTATAACTAAATGATATGAAGGGAAGTGCACCGCCAAAAACGGTTAAAATACACGATATCACTCTGATAGCCGGCTGTTGTCGGCACCACTGTGCAGCAGCGTCGCGACCCTCGCCACTTACCGATTCCGCATGCGCGGTTGAAAGGTGCAGTCGGGGATTCGCATAATGAGTGGTAGTCTTTCGTCGTGCAAACGGCGATTGACGAGCTGGGCACGCCTCAGCTATAAGGGGCCTAAAAAACCTTATGCGTGTCTTCCTCTGATCGTTTCTAGCAGTTGTTTCAGAGGTCGGGGCCTTCGGGTGGCGACTGATTCCAGATTTCTGGTTAAAGGTAACGCTCCCGTCTGGTCGGCACTAACTGCGAGCTTCTTTTTGAACTAAGCGAACCGCGACCATTCACGATAGGGTGCTCATCAACCCAATAATGGTACTACGGGGAAGAGGGAGCCCCACACTGCGACGGCTAAGTGTGCCCTTTTCATCGGGAACGGACTCGTAGTGGCAGTAGTCTTCCTAGCTGGAGCATGTACTCCCGGTTTGGGCTGAGAATTCACGTTCGAGGTTTGAATCGGGCCGACGGTGCCACACCATCGTTGGGGGGTTTTTCGCTAGACTGTTCATGCGTCATTAAGCCCTTGGTACGGTGTCGGGAGTACTAACGACCCAATGAATTGTTCTCGTTAACAGTTCGGCGAGGGAAACCTAGTCCAACCTTACGTTGGTTCATACTCGCTACCATTGTGAGTATCGACGTGGGGTCCCACTAGGCGGGGTAAATCGTCTATAATAAGAGCTTAGTATCCTTAGAAAGAACGGATCCTCTTGGTGACCCTTATCACTGAAAAAAAGTTACAAATTTTTTTTTAAAAAAACCGGACGACTGCTGCTTCGGGCGGTTGGAGTCACTTGAGCTTGGGATAGCGAGAGTAGTCAAAAGCTGTAAGCAGGGAACCTGCCGGTGTGATAAGGTGAACATTAGCGAAGTATTCGGGTATACGCCCGCCTCCGTTTCACGGGGGGCACATGAGAAGTCAGGCGCCTAGCAATGACGTGTCGGCTGCTGCGGTGGCTAGTATCTGAGCGAAGCACCGGGAGTCTAATATTTGCTGACGTTATATCATGGTTTACCATGAGATCTAACCGAAAATGCGAAAAGGACGTTATGGATGTAAAGGTCGGATCTATGCACTAGTATTCGGTTGCCGTTTTAGTTCTGTGCGTGAAAGCAGACACGGATGTAGATGTCGGACGGATCTAGTAATCGGTTGCCATAACAATGTCTCTGACTCCGACAAACAAGGCTTCGTCCGGAGGGTCCCCCCACACCCCCCAGGAGCGGTCGTAACTATGACTCTCTTGGGGGGTCGAACTAGACTGCTAGAGTGGTAAGTGTTTCAAGGTGATAAACGAGCGATCCTCGTGCGTTTTTTCTTGTGCATTTTCTCTACAGTTTGGAGAGATCTTCAAGCCTATCAACACCTCCGCGTGGTGAGAGTCGGAAACAGTGAATATTAATTTATTTACTGGCTAACGTTGTAGGCGCCCTAAATAGAACACTTCGTCTTGGTACATTACAGCAGTTTCTTCCTATCAAGAAGCTGGTACCATCCCTAGGCGTTAAATCAGCCATCTATTTAGGTTTTTCACAGGGCTGTACACCACCTTCGGTTTCGCGAAGGTATTCCACTGAGTAGTGCAATTTACCGAATTGTTTTTTAAGAGGTGGACCAGTTTTCTTTCGGTCCATCCATTCACTACTCGAATTTTATTAAGTACCATTTTCCTGAGATGGTGGTCCGCTGCGAGTGTGGCACGGTCTTCGCCACTGAGGCAGGTCATAAGATCCACATTAACCGTTTACGCTGCCGCGGCCCACCCAAGGAGAACAGCAACGTATGCCAAATATTTGGAGGCGTATACAAGTCTTTTGCTGGTATGCGTCAACACGTAAAAAAGGGGCACCCCGTGCAGTACAATGGGGAATTATAAGACCGATACGAGGACCCGTCTGCATTGTCTGAATGGTCAGATCTTGATTCCATAAGGATGGCTAAGTTGGAGGCCGAATTCCCGGGACGCTACATTAATCAGCATCTGCTGCCTTTTTTTCCTGGTCGAAATCTCGATTTCATCAAGAATAGAAGGAAAAATGTAGAATACCAGGAATACGTAGCACAACTTAGATTAGAACTCAATCCGCCACGCGAGCGCGTGGACGTTCAAGAACCAGACCAGGAGGGCGCAGGAATAGTTCTCGGGGAGGAACCTAATACTCAAAACAACGAACAAGATCGAGGCGGTAACTTCGACAGTCTAAACCCAAACGCCGACGAGTTCGTACCAGTGCGACATGAGACGCACGTTATAACTTCTTTCATTCAAAATTATTGGCTCATGAATAACGGATGGAATCGTCTGGAAAGTGAAATCTATCAATTCACTCAATTAGAAAATAAAGACCGGCATGTAGAGCAAGTCCAAGTTGCACTAAATGAGTATGTTAAAGCCGAGATACTTAATGATGTGAAAATTGGGAAGAAACGCAACAAATCGAATGCATCGACGAATACCCCGATTTTCCGCAATAACGCGCATAAGAGATCGTATATGTATAGGCTTGTACAGAATAAATACCGTGGTAATAAGGCAGCTCTGGCACGTGCTATTATCGACGATCTTCCTATTAGTGATTCGGATGTGCACCCGGATATACAAACCGTAGAAAGAGAATACAGAGGGATTTTTGAGCGTGTTTCCCTTGAAGACGACCAGTTGATCAGTGACCCAAAGGAACCCGTGCAAATAAGTTGTCCAATACAGGAGGCCGATATCAGATGGGCAATGGACAGCACGAAGAGTAACGCTAGCGGGACTGATCGTTTAAACATCAAAACTTTAGGTAGACATAAAAAAATTAGTCCTCCTAATGAACACAATGATGCTGTTCGGTATCACCCCGAATATCCTTAAAGAAAATAGAACGACTTTGATTCCAAAACAAGGCGATCCTAATAACTGGCGTCCTATTACTATCTCTTCTGTGGTTATCCGAGTGTTTCACCGAATAATTAGTAAGAGGCTCTCGTCTTTAACGATGCATGATCACCAGAGAGGTTTTATGAGTATCGATGGCGTGTTATTGAATATTGAAGAGGTGTAAACCATATAACGTGCTTTCATTAGATCTCCGGAAAGCATTCGATACCGTGTCGCATTGGTCCATCTTACGAGCAATGAATCGCTTCGGTATAGACGATACCACCAAACGCTATATAATGAATAATTACCAAAACGCTACTCCTATAGTTACCGCTGGCAAGGAAGATACGAGTAAAATCAAAATCACGAGAGGTGTTAAGCAGGGAGATCCGCTTTCACCGTACTTGTTCAACATGGTTCTGGACGAGTTGATTTGTGTACTCGAGAATGGCAGGGACGGCTTCGACGTCTCGGAGCACCTAAAGGTCGCGGTGTTAGGTTATGCAGATGACTTGATACTGTTGGCCGAGTCTCCAAGACATGCGAACAAGCAGCTGTTGGCTGCAATTAACTTTTTTAATAAGAGGGGAATGGCCCTCAACCCGGATAAATGTGTTGCTCTCACTGTTAATGTTAACAGGGGGAACAAACACATGTATTCGGTTACGAAATCACTCTTTGGTATTGGCGGAAAATCGGTCAAACAGTTGCAGCCCGGCGACTTGTATAAATATCTTGGCAGGCGGTGTAATGCGATGGGGCAGAATCCGCCTGTCATTCCTGACTTGACACTACAACTCGAAAGGATAAACAAGGCAGGCCTAAAACCGGCGCAAAAACACGACATTATGAAAACGTATCTCTTGCCCAGATACTTAGACAAACTGCAGAGTCCGAATACCACGAAGAAGCAGTTAACATCGACAGACCGAACGATCCGGATAGCGATCAGAAAGATCCTACGGCTTAACAGAACATGTGCAGACGCCTTTATACACGCACTCTTGCGCGAAGGAGGTATTGGTGTCACCTGTTTTACGGAACAAGTCCCAGCAATACTTCGACGTCGAATAACTGCCTTTGCAAGTGGTGCATCATTAACGACGGCGGCGGTGCTTGCACTGCCTTACGCGGACCGTCTATTTACAAAACTCGTCAGATGAACGAGAAATACTGGCGGAAGTAAAGATCGGCTTTAAAGAATTCTAGGCCAAAGATTAGAAGAAACCTATTCCGGAAATGGACTACGACAAGGAGGTTGTCACAGTGCATCTAGCGACTGGATAGCCAATCCTTTGCCTTATTGGTCGGGAAATGACTACCAGAAAGCGATTCAACTTCGGGGCAATCTCTTGCCTACACGCGGCATACCTTCCAATCCGCCTCCCGAAAGGAAGTGCAGAAAAGGTTGTGACCGGAATGAGAGTCTGTCTCACGTGTTGCAAAAGTGCCCTTTCACGCACTGGCAACGGATACGTCGACACGATCATCTTGTTTCTATGGTTCACAAGTTTGCCGAGAAGCGGGGTTGGCTTAGCGAAACGGAGCCTCATATACGATGCACAAACGGAGTTATGCGAAAACCCGATCTAGTACTGCAGATGAGCCCAAGAGTAGTAGTGTGCGACGTTGCTGTCCCTTGGGAGGGACCGAACCCTTTATCGGATACCGCTGTATCCAAAATTGCTACATATACCGAGCCGCATTTCACCGCCGCTATGAATAACCGACACCCCGGTAAAATCATAGTGGTGTGTCCTCTCATTGTGGGCGCTCGAGGAACCTGGTGTCGCGAGAATGCAGTCATCTCCAATATTCTTGCTTTCACTAAAAATGACATCAGAGCTTTAATAACCAGAGCTATACAAGGCAGCATTTATACTCATAGCTATTTTATGAGATCTTAGTAGCAATTTTTCATAGCTGGATCTATGTCGAACATTCAAACTATCAAATACCTGCGTATTTTTATCAGGGGTAATTGCACTACTCGTTTCCCTTCACCAACAACATCGGTGAACAAAAGTATAGCGAAACCGACATGTGGTTATTTTTGATTTTATTTTTAATTTTAATTATAATTATGCATGTTCGTTTTGTTATACTAATATTTAATTTTTAATTGTTTTTAAACTTTTAAAATAAAAAAAAAATCTTTTTAAATGTTGTTAAATTGTTATATACAATTTTATATATAGTGTTATTTTGTTAGTCTTGTGTTTCTATGTTACTAATATATATTTTCTATTACAGTGGCGTGTTCTACTTTTTTAATTGGCTTTTGTTTTAAAAGTCGGAAGATGGGTGTAAGCGCTTCCAAAAAGAAGAACAGAAGAATTCGTGCCTTGGGTCACAGTGGTTCCGCATTCTTAGTGCATAATGGGACTCCACAGCCGGCGATCCATCACGCCGTAACGTGTTGACGCCTTTTTACACTGTGGGGAATTTTTGATGAATCACGGACATCAAAAACGAATTAAAGATCCGGTAGGATAATTTCCTTAGGCCGCGATCGTGCTGTTGTGTCAGTCTAATAGTCGACGATCTATAAACGATTGCATCGACGCGCTAGACTGAATGATTTCCATTCAAACAATATTTCAAACTTTGTGAACGGGTAGCGAGACCGTTAGTTAGAGACGGGGCATGGACTACATGATGATGAGAAGTGCACCGCTGATGCAGTCGAAAGTATGCAACACCATTCTGATAGTCAAACGGGCGGTCAAGATCAACTTGCATTTAAATGAGCATACTGCGGATGCCGCAATTCATGCAAGAATAAGAGACGGCGGCCTAGGAGTTATAGAGCTTAGACACCATATACCTCAAATCATGTTGAGGAGATTGACGTCACTACTCGACGAGACTGAGGACAGAATACTCTGTGGGGCACTTCGATCAGCGGTGGGAAAGGGTCCATTTGAAAGGCTACAACTCCTAGGCGAGCGACCTTTCCACTCACCAGTTGTGGCGCCGTAAAATCGAGAAAGCGATTACCATTCAGCAAAAATTTCAAACTTTGTGGATGGGTGGTGGGACCGTTAGTTAGAGACGGGGCATGGACTAAATGATGATGGGAAGTGCACCGCCGATGCGGTCAAAAGTATGCAACACCATTCTAATAGCCAAATGCCTCGTCATCTAATTAGTGACGCACATGAATGGATTAACGAGATTCCCACTGTCCCTACCCACTATCTAGCGAAACCACTGCCAAGGGAACGGGCTTGAAAAAATTAGCGGGGAAAGAAGACCCTGTTGAGCTTGACTCTAGTCTGGCATTGTAAGGAGACATGAGAGGTGTAGCATAAGTGGGAGATGGCAACATCGCCGGTGAAATACCACTACTTTCATCGTTTCTATATACTTTCTAAATTTATTTAAAAAAATTACAGATTGGTCGTTTACATTCGTAAAATACAAAATAAACTTCATAGGTTTATTATTTTTTTTTATATATATATATACCGTCCTTAAGATATCTTTATTTATTTTAGCAAATATACTTTGCTAAAATTCGTCGTCGTCGTCACGTCAAAAATATGTACAGGGTGTTTGTAAATTCATGCGAAACAATTCGGAAGGTGATATGAAAGAAATTGTAATTGATATTTCCTATAACGAAATTTCTTCCTCCGAACCACACCACCCACCATCACCTTTCAGTGGAGAAATCTCGAAAGGAGTAGGTGGGTTTTGCTACAAAAAATTTGTTATAAGAAAAACCATCACATCCATTAGACTGGCAATAAGCGCATAAATTTTGTTCGCTTGAATTTAGAAACGCCCTGTATTTCACCTACCAATTCATCGTATTCGTATTCTACTTTTCGTGTGCTATCTATTACACGTCCTTTTCCTTTTATATGTAATAATATATGTAATGATGTTTTTATATAATATGCATGATCATTACATCAATTTATGTAGGTGTACCTATGCTATGTATGTTGATTACATTTTCGAAAGCTATAAATCTCTATGGGGAAATTTACTTGTGAGTATGGATGTCTTTAAACCACCCAGTCCTTTAACGGACTATGATATCAAAAATTGGACCCTGTGGAAACAAAAGTTCAAAATGTACCTAAAAGCCGCTGGTAAGGAAGCCGTAGCAGAAGATATCAAAATAGCAATTCTTCTGAACTGCATTGGTGATGAAGGCCTAGACATTTATAATACCTTCCCGCCAGATGATACCTCGACTTTGGAATGTTTACAGGCTTATGATAATCAGTTTTTACCTAAGAAAATAATTCCAATGGAGGCTTTTAAGTTTAACAACCTTACCCAAGCTGAGGATCAGTCTATTGACCAATATTTGACTGTATGTTTCCTGTATGATGTTATCTTCACCTTCTGCCTTTCCGTTTTTAAATTGGTTTAAAGCTTTCCAAATTTCATCTTCTTCTATCTCTGGTAGATCCTTTAATTTCATAAAAAAACTAAATATTACCCGATAGATATATTCTCATTTTAAACAAACAGCACGCTACTGATTAGAAATGTGGCCATGAGTCGACAATAATGTTACAGCGTTGCCAGCACGAGGACAGGACAAAGATAATCGAGAATCTTTGTCTTACTCATGATCAATCTTATGTAATAATTGCGACAAAACAAACAAAGTTTTTTAAATGGAATGTTGCGTCTCCTCTGAATAATAGGTCTATGCGCTCACCCCATACATAGACAATAGCGACCACCATTTATTTCTAACCACTCTGCAATAGACCTTTTCCAAATCTACGGAAGCACAGTAGGCCTTTGACGGTTGGACAATAATTTTTCCACCATGTTTTGTGATTCATGATTCCCCTTACTACAGATCTCATACCTTTTTGTCAGTTTTATTTTTCACTATTAATCATTAACCTTTGCATACACCGTATTTAATCAGCTCGTTGGGAATGTTGTCTAGTCCAGGACTTTTTCTATTTTCACCCCCTGGTGCTCAGGTACCCACAGTAGGGTACTGTTGTTCGCACCAATTCCATACAAGTTTAGAATTTATCTTGTTGGAGCTCCGTGCTTTTAAAGCAGCCTGGCTGTCTGATATTATACTTATGTTTTTGTTTGCTAAAGGTCTGTTGGTCAACTCTCATGCACAGAATTCGATAGCAAAGACTTCAGCCTGAAAGATTGTAGCAAACCTGCCAAGACTGGTAGATATTTTAATCTTTGGTTTTCTGCTGAAAACACCGGCCCTCCATCTGGGGGTTTTTAAGCCATTTATGTACATTACGTAATAAGACTTTCGTAAGAGGATTTCTCCTATCACCCATTCGTCTCCCTCCGGAAAGAGGACTTTGAATGACTTTTTTACGTGTATTTTTGTGGCTAGCATATCAGAAACCATCGCGCGCTTACACACACGCGCACACACACACACACACACACACACACACACACACACACATACACATACACATACACATACACATACACATACACACACATACACACACATACACACACATACACACACATACACACACATACACATACATACACATACACATACATACACATACATACACATACACATACATACACACACATACACATACATACACATACATACACACATACATACACACATACACATACATACACATACATACACACACACACACACACACACACACACACACACACACACACACACACACACACACACACACACACACACACACACACACACACACACACACACACACACACACACACACACACACACACACACACACACACACACACACACACACACACACACACACACACACACACACACACACACACACACACACACACACACACACACACACACACACACACACACACACACACACACACACACACACACACACACACACACACACACACACACACACACACACACACACACACACACACACACACACACACACACACACACACACACACACACACACACACACACACACACACACACACACACACACACACACACACACACACACACACACACACACACACACACACACACACACACACACACACACACACACACACACACACACACACACACACACACACACACACACACACACACACACACACACACACACACACACACACACACACACACACACACACACACACACACACACACACACACACACACACACACACACACACACACACACACACACACACACACACACACACACACACACACACACACACACACACACACACACACACACACACACACACACACACACACACACACACACACACACACACACACACACACACACACACACACACACACACACACACACACACACACACACACACACACACACACACACACACACACACACACACACACACACACACACACACACACACACACACACACACACACACACACACACACACACACACACACACACACACACACACACACACACACACACACACACACACACACACACACACACACACACACACACACACACACACACACACACACACACACACACACACACACACACACACACACACACACACACACACACACACACACACACACACACACACACACACACACACACACACACACACACACACACACACACACACACACACACACACACACACACACACACACACACACACACACACACACACACACACACACACACACACACACACACACACACACACACACACACACACACACACACACACACACACACACACACACACACACACACACACACACACACACACACACACACACACACACACACACACACACACACACACACACACACACACACACACACACACACACACACACACACACACACACACACACACACACACACACACACACACACACACACACACACACACACACACACACACACACACACACACACACACACACACACACACACACACACACACACACACACACACACACACACACACACACACACACACACACACACACACACACACACACACACACACACACACACACACACACACACACACACACACACACACACACACACACACACACACACACACACACACACACACACACACACACACACACACACACACACACACACACACACACACACACACACACACACACACACACACACACACACACACACACACACACACACACACACACACACACACACACACACACACACACACACACACACACACACACACACACACACACACACACACACACACACACACACACACACACACACACACACACACACACACACACACACACACACACACACACACACACACACACACACACACACACACACACACACACACACACACACACACACACACACACACACACACACACACACACACACACACACACACACACACACACACACACACACACACACACACACACACACACACACACACACACACACACACACACACACACACACACACACACACACACACACACACACACACACACACACACACACACACACACACACACACACACACACACACACACACACACACACACACACACACACACACACACACACACACACACACACACACACACACACACACACACACACACACACACACACACACACACACACACACACACACACACACACACACACACACACACACACACACACACACACACACACACACACACACACACACACACACACACACACACACACACACACACACACACACACACACACACACACACACACACACACACACACACACACACACACACACACACACACACACACACACACACACACACACACACACACACACACACACACACACACACACACACACACACACACACACACACACACACACACACACACACACACACACACACACACACACACACACACACACACACACACACACACACACACACACACACACACACACACACACACACACACACACACACACACACACACACACACACACACACACACACACACACACACACACACACACACACACACACACACACACACACACACACACACACACACACACACACACACACACACACACACACACACACACACACACACACACACACACACACACACACACACACACACACACACACACACACACACACACACACACACACACACACACACACACACACACACACACACACACACACACACACACACACAGTAACAAACATCTGTACATACATACTCACAAACTATCGCGTTTATACTATTAATATTTTTAAAACAAAAAATAAAATGACAAAAAATGTTAAAATATTTATTTATTTATTTACGGGCAAGCCCTTTTAAATTACATATAATAAAATAAAAAATTACAATAATAAAAACAACAGGAAGAAAAACTTACAATATACACAAATTCCGACATAAACACTTATATGTATATAAATAGTTTGTAAAGCAGATATAGAGATATCATTAAGTGGTAAAATATAAAATACTGAACATTCAAATCAAAAATATATTTTTAAATTTGCTAATATAGATATTAAAAAGTGGAAGGTCCTCCAGTGAATTTGCGAGTCTCATAGATCTAGGAAGAATTGTGTGGAATGCATAACTAAATCTATGGATTGGTACGTAAAATGTTCGACTCTGCCTTGTAGTCCTCGTTGGAACAAAGAGACTAATTTTACTCAAGAGTTGAGGACAGTTACATGTAACATTTATGATTTTAAAAAGTAATGTATGATCTCTCTGTTTCCTACGGTTCCTAAGAGAGCAGATTCGCAGCTGTTGCAGCCACACAGCATAGTCTTGATAGACATGTAGCTTAAATGCAATATACCGTAAAAAGTTGTTTTGAACATGTTCGAGTTTCCTAATAAAAACTAAGTAAGGAGGAGACCATACAGAGGAACAGTAATTAAGGTGTGACCTGACTAACGAAAAAAACAAAAGTTTAAGTGAACTAACAATAGTAAAACCACGTGTAGTTCTTTTAACGAAACCCAACATTTTCATGGACTTTCTTACGACAGCAGTTATGTTATGTTATGTTATGTGGTGGTTTAAGGTGAGTAATTTGTCGAGAATTACTCCTAAATCCCTTATCTGATTAACTGTACCTAGCAGTTGACCATTTATGTTGTTATTGAGTGTGATTAAGTGTTGGGTACGACAGAAACGAATTATGTGACATTTGCTGGCATTTAGCTCCACCGTTAAGAGTGCACCATTCAGACAGGTTATCCAATTCTGATTGCAATACTTCAACATCCTCATGACCTTTAATAATTTTGAAACACTTCAAATCATCTGCAAATGGTAAAGCATTAGTATACGAAAACAACTAATAATATCATTGATAAATAGATTTAATAATAATGGACCTAAGTGAAAACCCTGGGGAACACCCGATGTCACTGAAAATTTATGGGAATAGAAATGGTTTATCCGAACCTGTTGAGCCCTATTGGTTAAGTAACTGCGAAGCCACCGCAAGACTGAACCACCAATGCCAGAAAAATCAAGCTTCTAAAGCAGAAGACCATGATTCACCTTGTCAAAAGCTTTGGAAAAATCAGTATACACGGAATTAACCTGCAGTCCCCTCTCTTGCCTGAGGATAAACCAAATTGCTGAGAGTTTAAAACCCCAGAAGAGTCATAGCTAAGATAATCTGTAATAATGCTTTCAAATAGTTTAGGTATGGTACTAAGAATTGATATAGGGCGGTAATTCTTGATTTCACATTTATTGCCTGATTTATATATTGGTGTAACGTAAGAAAGTTTTCATAGGTCAGGAAACTCGCCTAAGTGCAACGATTTATTAAAAATATAAAATAGGGGTCGAGAAAAAATGAAACTAAATTTCGCAAAAGCCTTTACATTATTCTGAATAGAATGTTCAGTAAAACATATGTACCTAACATAACACTCGTTTGACAGATGCTTGCATTGTTTTCTTAGCTCACTAAATTTTGCATAACATTCGCGAGTCCTCGCAGTCTTATACATTTTATGTGCTATCTTTTTTTTACGCAATACATTTTTAGGTTCCAAAGAATACCAACAAGGAAACTTCTGAACACAAGTTTGCTTAAGTGGAACAAAACGGTCTATAAGAGAATATAATAAATCATAGAATACACAAATCATCACGGAAAGTTATAAGTTTTGAAAGAGTTTAATCCATTCTATCGTTTCAAGACAATGATTTATAGCCGCGAAATCAGTATTACGAAAATCACGATAATATTCAATTCCAGGTAACGTGTTTTTTTTAAATTGCAATTTCAACTTAGTTTCCAGTGAAGGATGATAATAATCAGGTGAAATTAGTATATCAACAGCACCACAAATCATTAATTCCACAGGTGACAAGATAAGATCAAGGATAACTCCTCTACTGTTGACCACATTATTACATTGTTTGAGACAATTTCAATAGCCTCACAAACTGCCAGCGGAGCAGTAGGTTGTGCAGTAACAGAAGAGCAATAATCTTCAACTTTCCATGTAGCAGATGGAAGATTGTAGTCACCAAATAGGTAGAATTTGGAATTTGGGTATCGATCACTTAAGTCCAAGAGTTGGTCAGAATGAACCTGGTACATGTTAACTGGACAAGGCCAAGTTCATAATTACCAATATTATCATTGAGCCAAGTTTCAGTTAGAATGATAATGTCATAAGAACTGTTGGTTACATTTAGGTTTAATTCAGTGAGCTTAGTTCGAAGTCCTCTGACATTTTGATAATAAACAGAAAGCTTGCCCGAGTCACCATTATTTACTAGTTTTTTTGAATAATTTTAGGAATATTATTGACATACTTAATTGTCAAGTTTTGTTCACCGGCTTGTTGACGTGTTTGAAGTTCGGAACGTACAGAATCTAATTGTTTTCTTTGACCTAAATGAATAAAAACTTTCTTGTCACGACCAACCGTTTGTTTGTTCATTACAAAAAGTATCTCACTAGCCGAAGAGAGAATTGCCTTGACAGACCGGTGTCCATTCTTGTTCTTCTTACTATTAAAGCTAAGATAAATTAACTTAGATTTTTTTGTAATTAAATAAAAAAAATTTATACCTACGTTGGCGTTGGTAACTTAAGACAGCAGGACGGTGGCCATCGAAGTCGGAATCCGCCAAGGAGTGTGTAACAACTCACCTGCCGAAGTTACTAGCCCAGAAAATGGATGGCGCTGAAGCGTCGTGCTTATACTCGACCGTCAGCGGCATGTGCGGTACGCTTTTTTAGCGACCATGAAGCCCTGACGAGTAGGAGGGTCGCGGCGGTGAGCGCAGAAGGGCTAGCCGTGAGGCTGTCTGGAGCCGCCGTCGGTGCAGATCTTGGTGGTAGTAGCAAATACTCCAGCGAGGCCCTGGAGGACTGACGTGGAGAAGGGTTTCGTGTGAACAGCCGTTGCACACGAGTCAGTCGATCCTAAGCCCTAGGCGAAAGCCGATATTGATGCGGTGTAGCTTTATAATACAAGTTTAAATAAATATATAAAAATTTATTTTTAATATGTAAAAAGTATGATCAACATATTTTCATTCATTTTTATTATCTGGTAGTTCAAGGTTACATAATGATGTCACAAATATATATTTTTATATCCAATCTTGCACGATAAAATTAATATGCGAGTTATCTGAATGGTATAGCTAACTGTTTAGTAAGTCAAACGGTTCGGGTTCGAACCTCCGAGAAACCAAGTTTTTTTCAACGCTTACGTCACACCACTTTTCAACGTGCTTACGGAACCCTCTTAATCGAGTCGATGGGGACAATACCGTATGATTATTATCATCCTTCACTGGAAACTAAGTTGAAATTGCAATTTAAAAAAAACACGTTACCTGGCTATAAATCATTGTCTTGAAACGATAGAATGGATTAAACTCTTTCAAAACTTATAACTTTCCGTGATGATTTGTGTATTCTATGATTTATTATATTCTCTTATAGACCGTTTTGTTCCACTTAAGCAAACTTGTGTTCAGAAGTTTCCTTGTTGGTATTCTTTGGAACCTAAAAATGTATTGCGTAAAAAAAAGATAGCACATAAAATTTATAAGACTGCGAGGACTCGCGAATGTTATGCAAAATTTAGTGAGCTAAGAAATCAATGCAAGCATTTGTCAAACGAGTGTTATGTTAGGTACATATGTTTTACTGAACATTTTATTCAGAATAATGTAAAGGCTTTTTGGAAATTTAGTTTCATTTTTTCTCGACCCCTATTTTATATTTTTAATAAATCGTTGCACTTATGCGAGTTTCCTGACCTATGAAAACTTTCTTACGTTACACCAATATATAAATCAGGCAATAAATGTGAAATCAAGAATTACCGCCCTATATCAATTCTTAGTACCATACCTAAACTATTTGAAAGCATTATTACAGATTATCTTAGCTATGACTCTTCTGGGGTTTTAAACTCTTAGCAATTTGGTTTATCCTCAGGCAAGAGAGGGGACTGCAGGTTAATTCCGTGTATACTGATTTTTCCAAAGCTTTTGACAAGGTGAATCATGGTCTTCTGCTTTAGAAGCTTGATTTTTCTGGCATTGGTGGTTCAGTCTTGCGGTGGCTTCGCAGTTACTTAACCAATAGGGCTCAACAGGTTCGGATAAACCATTTCTATTCCCATAAATTTTCAGTGACATCAGGTGTTCCCCATGGTTTTCACTTAGGTCCATTATTATTTAATCTATTTATCAATGATATTATTAGTTGTTTTCGTATACTAATGCTTTACCATTTGCAGATGATTTGAAGTGTTTCAAAATTATTAGGAAACTCGAACATGTTCAAAACAACTTTTTACGGTATATTGCATTTAAGCTACATGTCTATCAAGACTATGCTGTGTGATTGCAACAGCTGCGAATCTGCTCTCTTAGGAACCGTAGGAAACAGAGAGATCTTACATTACTTTTTAAAATCATAAATGTTACATGTAACTGTCCTCAACTCTTGAGTAAAATTAGTCTCTTTGTTCCAACGAGGACTACAAGGCAGAGTCGAACATTTTACGTACCAATCCATAAATTTAGTTATGCATTCCACATAATTCTTCCTAGATCTATGAGACTCGCAAATTCACTGGAGAACCTTCCACTTTTTAATATCTATATTAGCAAATTTAAAAATATATTTTTGATTTGAATGTTCAGTAATTTATATTTTACCACTTAATGATATCTCTATATCTGCTTTACAAACTATTTATATACATATTAGTGTTTATGTCGGAGTTTGTGTATATCGTATGTTTTTCTTCCTGTTGTTTTTATTATTGTAATTTTTTATTTTATTATATGTAATTTAAAAGGGCTTGCCCGTAAATAAATAAATAAATATTTTAATATTTTTTGTCATTTTATTTTTTGTTTCAAAAATATTAATAGTATAGTATAGTATAGTATAATATAGTATAGTATACTATAGTATAGTAGTTATTTACTATTTAAATGGAATAATGGCATCATCCCATCACTATTATAAACGCGATAGTTTGTGAGTATGTGTGTGTGTGTGTGTAAGCGCGAATTATCTCGCCAACCTATAGAAGATTTACAAGAATAACGCTGACACCGGCTTTATCAGTTATCTCGCTATACCAGAGATTTCCAAGAATAACGCTGACACCGGCTTTATCAAATATTTCAAACGCCTGAACACTTGTTTTAATGCACTTTTGTATTCAGATTATTCTCATCCTTAGTAATGTTAAGATCGTAGTATTTAGTTAGTTTTGTATTATTGAAAAATAAATCTTTTTAAAAACGAACTTTGGCAATATAAAAATATTTGTGGCGCAGTCAGTAGGATATTCAGAAATTCGCGTACGGCACGGGAATTGTTCGTTTCAACGATTAACTGAAAATTCGAACTTAAATACAGGGTGTATCATTGTGCGAAAGTGTTTGTCGGCGACTCCTTAAAAATCAGGAAATCGACTCTAACATTGAACTGACAAATTCCAAGACAGTGGATACATCGGAATTCGGAACAACATCGTCCCAATTCACAGAGAGGGCCTACCCAGTGACGACGAAATTGCAGATCTGGCGGTCATCCTATAGAAGTTAAGTGAGATGCTAAAGTTCGTTATCATTTTTATGTAAGTACAATTTATGGAAAGTTTTTCGGAATTAATTGATACTTTAGAAGAAATTTTAGTAAACATGAGCCAATTCAAACCCGAATATTTAAAGTGTATTCCCGAATTTGATGGAAACCCTACCGAATTAAATAGGTATCTATCAACGAGCGAATCTTTAATCTCAAATTTTTATGATACAAGAAATCCCGAAAATTTTTAAAACATTTTTATTCTTAACTCGATAATTTCTAAATTGCAAGGAAATGCAAAATTAATTGTCAATATTCAGAATATTTCGACATGGCAAGATTTAAAATTAGTTTTAACGCGAAGTTTTGCCGATCAAAGGGACGAGGCTTGCCTTAATAGAGATTTGGTTTTGTTAAAACAGAATCAGAATGAAAAACCACAACAATTTTTCGATAGATGTTTAAATATTCTTAATCTTTTATGCAATTACGTAGATTTACACGAAAATACCCCAGAAGGTAAAACTTTAAAACGTAATCTTTATCAGAATCTAGCTCTTAAAACTTTTTTATCAGGTCTTAGAGAACCGTTAGGTACAACCATAAAATGTATGAAACCAGCCGACTTAAACGAAGCGTTACAATGTGTCATTAGGGAAGATAATATCCATTATTTCCAAAATTTCCCCAATAAAAATGTTAGTAAATTCCCGATACCAATTGATAAACCCCAAAATTCATTTAATCAATTTAGAAATCCACAAATATATCAAAATAGGCATATGTCTCCTCTACCTCACAACTCTCAGACCAACACTTTTAGACCAACACTTTTATCCATCGCAACCAATAAATATACGGCCACGACCAAATTTTCACCAACCGAAATTTTTCACAAATGCACAAGTTTTTGGACAACCGCTAAATAGAAACGTTTTTACACCAAATCCTAACCAAACATTTCCAAAACCTACCCCAATGAGTGTATCCATACGAAACACTCCCAAGTTCGGTACCAACCAACCAAATACATTTCAAAACCAAAATTTTCGACCGACACCTATGAGCATTTCGACCAGAAACACTAATATTGGCCCACGCCAACCAAATTTTGTCTCTGAGAAACTATTTAATGCCGAATTTAATGAAGAATAAGATATTAACCCGTACTATCAAAATGTTCAGTACGACTACCAAATTCCTGACCAAAATTACGAATATGTAAGTCAGACTGACCTTGATTTTAACAACGATTACGAAAATAATCAAATAAACGAAGATGACAATATTAATCAAAATGCGAACCAAAATTTTCAGGAAGCACCTCATCAAAACTCAGACACTTAACCCCTCCAGTTATATCAATTAACACCTCTAATTCATGTGAACTGCCCTACCTTATATTTCCAGAATATAATATAAAAATACTAATCGATTCAGGAGCTACAAAATCATTTATAGATCCGGACATTGCATATCAACTCTTTCCAAATTTAATAAAATTTGAACCATTCGTAGTGTCAACTGTCTTCCAAAAATCTGCCCATAAACACAGTGTGTCAATCCCAGTTCCCAAATTATTTAAATTACCACGAAATAAATCTATGAAATTCTATTTATTTAAGTTCCATAATACATTTAACGGACTTATAGGACTAGACAATCTTAAATTCCTAGAAGCCAATTTAGACTTTAAAGAAGGATTTTTAAATATCCCAAACGCAAAAATTAAATTACTCTATCATAAGACCCCAAAAGAACTTAATTTAATAACAGTAAGCCCAAGATCACAACAAGTAATTAAAATAAGAACATCTGTCAAAAACGGAGAAATTATTGTGCCACACCAAAAAATCCATAACTGCGAGATTCCCGAGAGTCTTTGCGTGGCCAATAATGGCGAAGCCCTAACAACTATCTTAAACAGCACAACAAATCCTATCACCCTAGATTTCTCACAACCCTTAACCGTCGAAAAATTTAATCGACAAGAAATTCAAAACTTTGACTTAAATAACTTTGAGACTGACGAAAGGCAACCATTTGACATAAATCAGATCCGAACAGATCACCTAAACAAAGAGGAAAAATTAACAATACTCGGTTTATGCCGAGAATATTCCGACATTTTTTATAGAGACAATACACCACTAACGTTTAACAACAAGATAAAACACCAAATCAAAACTTCTGACGAAACACCAGTTTACACAAGACCTTACCGCTACCCGTTTATCTATAAAGAAGAAGTACAGAAACAGATTCAGAAAATGCTAGACTCAAAAATTATTAGACCCAGTAGTTCACCCTGGTCTTCACCAATTTGGGTTGTGCCAAAAAAGATGGATGCTTCAGGCCAACAAAAATGGCGTGTCGTTATTGACTATAGGACATTGAACTTAAAAACTATCGACGACCGATACCCACTGCCGAACATTACCGATCTGTTGGACAAACTAGGACGTTGCCAATACTTCTCAATCATCGACTTGGCTAGTGGATTCCACCAAATTGAATTGGACGAACAGGACGTAGAAAAAACAGCGTTCACAACTGAGAACGGCCACTGGGAATTTTTAAGGATGCCGTTCGGATTGAAAGGAGCTCCTGCCACTTTCCAAAGAGTAATGGACAATATCCTTAGAGGTATCCAAAACGAACAGTGTTTGGTTTACTTGGACGACATCATCGTGTTCTCTACATCCTTACAAGAGCACGTAGAACGCCTTAAAAATGTATTCCAACGACTCAGAGAGTCTAATTTTAAAATCCAGCTTGACAAGTCGGAATTTTTAAAAAAGGAAGTAGCGTATTTAGGACATGTAGTGACTCCAGAAGAAGTGAGACCCAACCAAGATAAAATCAAAGCAATAAAAAACTATCCCATACCTAATACGACTAAACAAATTAAAGGGTTTTTGGGATTATTGGGATATTATAGAAGGTTCATAAAAGACTTCGCAAGAACCACAAAGCCATTAACTAAATGCCTGAAAAAAGGAGCCAAAATAATCCACGATAAAGAGTTCGTATCATGCTTCGAGACCTGCAAGAATTTACTAATTAATCAGCCAATTTTACAATACCCGGATTTTTCCAAAATATTTAACTTAACGACAGATGCCAGCAATGTCGCTATCGGAGCAGTACTATCGCAAGGTCCCATTGGCAAAGATTTGCCAATAGCATACGCGTCGCGCACCCTAAACGATTCCGAACAAAATTATTCGGTTATCGAAAAGGAACTTCTAGCGATAGTTTGGGCAACCAAATACTTTCGGCCGTACCTTTTTGGACGAAAATTTAATATTGTTACGGACCATAAACCTTTAAGATGGTTGTTCTCCCTAAAAGACGAGAATAGTAAATTTACTCGCTGGAAATTAAAATTAGCTGAGTATAATTACGAAATTATATACAAACAAGGCTCTCTAAATTCAAACGCAGACGCACTATCACGAATAGAAATTCATACGAAAGAGACTGACGATTTCTGGAAACAATTAGATAACATATTAAAAGACAGTGACGATTCCAATAGACAACATAAGTTATTTACCGATAGACCTACTAAACAACCTACTCCTCAGAACCCATTAATAGATTTATATACTGAAAATTTTCATATCCCCGAATCTAGTACTGAAAATAGTCTTTTAAATCCAAACGACGACGACGAAAATATTTCATTAATAGTACATCCAAACTCAGAGCTCCAAGTTGAACCAGAATCTCAACCACCAACAAAAAGTAATATTAACCTACCAAATATAGACGCTGAAACATCTAGTAATAATGAGACTATTCATTCAAATGTCGGAAATAATCCTACCTTCGAAATCCCTACAATATCGACAGCAATTAACTATGGACAAAATCAAATAATAATTAAATCTGTGTTACATTCCCCTACAAATCCGAAAATAAAAATTCTTTTCGAGAAAAAGAAACGTATTAGTCTCCAACTATCACAGAATAATTTTGAAAAAGACGTTATTGACTTCGTTAAAAATTATATCAATCCAGACACCCACTATCACCTGTATTTCGAAGACCCGGAAATTTACGAACCTTTCTTAGTAACCTTACAAAACAATTTTAAACACTCACTAAAATTGAAAAGATGTACTTTTAAATTAATTGACGTTACGAACAAAGACGATCTCAAAGAAATTATTCAAAATTATCACGAAAGCAAAACTAATCATAGAGGAATCGACGAAACCTATCAACGCATCAAAGGTAAATATTACTGGCCTTTTATGAAAAATTCCATTCAAACCTACATAAATAATTGCGAAATATGCCAACAGAGTAAATATGAAAGACACCCTGTAACTATTAAAATGAACACCACACCAACAGCGACTAGACCCTTTGAAATTATTCATATGGACACATTTACCTTGGAACAAAACAAATTCTTAACAATCATCGACAGCTTTTCAAAATATGCTCAAGCATACCATTTCGCATCCCTATCTAGCACCGAAATTGTTAATAGCCTAATAAACTTTTTCTCTCACCACGGCGTACCTCAACAAATTCTTGTCGACAACGGCACCGAATTTAAAAATTCCGTCATTTCAGAACTTTTAGGTCTTCACAAAATCAAAATTCATTTTTGTTCTCCAAACCATCCTCAATCCCAAGGTATGATTGAAAGATTGCATTCAACTATTCTAGAGCATGTTCGTTTACTTAATACGAGAGGATTTCTTAAAACACCGATCACCATGAAAATGACCTATGCTATTCTCGCGTATAATCATTCGATACATTCCGCTACTAACCTAAAGCCTATTGATGTCATTAATGGGCATATTAATAACGAAGACCCTTTTAATCTAGACATTGATAAAATCCTTATTAATGATTACATTGACGATCATAAAAAACGTTCTGAAATACTCTATACAAAAATTAATAATGATCTCGTTACAGAAAAAGAAAAACGCATCGAAAAAATAAACATTAATCGCGATGACCCTGAAATTTTTGACCAAAATCAAAAAATCTATGTTAAAAATCATAAAAGACAAAAACACGCGAATAAATTTAACAAACCCACAGAAATAGAAACAGTTAATCATAACAATAAAACAGTTTCTACTAAGACCCAAGAAAAAATCCATATGGATAATCTAAAACGACCCCTGAAAAAGACTTTTACATTCAATAATTAATTTGACATCTGTATCTTTACAGCCTAACTAGAATCCTCGAATCATCTGCAAAAATAGAAATAACGAACTTAGAAACAAACCCTGGAATAATCCCCGTTAAACTCGGAACTGCTAAAATTAGAGATTATTTTTATAAATTAATCTATTACTATGACCTCCAACCGATAATAAACGAAATCAATTTGCTAAAAACTCAAACTTATACCTTATTAAGCTACGTAAACCAAAATCAGAAGTACCTTAATGACAGCTCAAATTATATAAAAATATTATACTTTTCCGAACAAAAGGTAGAAGAGAAGTTAACAGATATAATACCACATCCTAACAGAACGAAACGAGCCCTAATAAATGGCCTAGGTTCAATTTTTAAAACAATAACAGGTAACTTGGACGCCTACGACGGAGAAAGATATGATAAACTCATTGCCGAACTTCAAAACAACCAAAAAAATTTGGCAACTAACATTAAATCGCAAAATTCACTATCTCTTCAATTAATTAAAAATTTTAATGAAACTATAAATGTAATTAGACATAATCAAAACTTATTGAAGGCAAAATTGGACCAGATCTCTATAATCATAAATGGACAAGTATTCCGAGAAAATTCAATGTATATTAAGGACACGATCAATCAATTCATAGGATTATATAATGTCCTGTATTCAATTATTCAAGATATAGAAAATTCCATAATGTTTGCAAAATTAGGTAAAATGCATCCCGGTATAATGAAAACTAATGATTTTCTAATAGAACTAAAAGCCTTAGAAAAAATTGTAGGACCTCAAAAACTACCAGTAGATATAAGCTTAACAAACGTTTTGCTTGTAGAAAAACTCGTTAAGATAGATAGCTATTCAAGTAATAACAAAATTGTATTTATTTTACATATTCCGATCATCCACCCTTTTGAATTTGAACTATTTCACTTATATTCAGTGCCCATCATGCATGAAAATCAATTCAAAGTAATTATTCCGAAAACTAAATTCCTAGCCATAAATAACTTGTACTTTACGTATATGAATGATTATTGTACGAAACTTTCATCGAAACTATACTTCTGCGATGCGTCGGATCTCCAAGAAATGGAAACTCAAAACCACTGCGAAATCCAACTACTGATTTCAAAGAATACTTCCAACTGCCAACGAATACACATCCCTGTAAAACAATCAATCGTTAAGAAATTAGAGAATTCCAATCGATGGATAGCCGTTTTACCATACGAATCCACTGCTACGATTCGTTGCGAAGACCAAAACGAAATCCTGACACTCCAAGGGACCTACCTTTTTAAAATTCCAACCGGATGTCAAGTCCAAATGCCATTTAAATGCTTAAAGTACGAAGAACACATCACCAACCCGGGACAACCAATTTTATTTCCAAATATTAAAATAAACTACCAAGAAAAACCCGACGAAAACCCTAAGTTCGAATTAGAAGATGCCCAATTAGATGAGTTACAAGAAATAAAAACCAGTCTACTACAGAATCAACCCAACCTATCGTTTTCGGCAATCACCAACACCCCCAGCATATGGACCATCGTTATTTATGTTGTTTGTCTTATTCTGGTCTGTTATTATAGCTATAGAATTATCATTCCAAGGTGGTGCAAGAAGAAGTTGCAAGAAGGACGTCCAACCCTAGAACCCTCTAGCGTTCAAATCACTCGCTAGCCCTCCTGATTTGAATCTTCGGGGGGAGGAATTATCTCGCCAACCTATAGAAGATTTACAAGAATAACGCTGACACCGGCTTTATCAGTTATCTCGCTATACCAGAGATTTCCAAGAATAACGCTGACACCGGCTTTATCAAAAATTTCAAACGCCTGAACACTTGTTTTAATGCACTTTTGTATTCAGATTATTCTCAACCTTAGTAATGTTAAGATCGTAGTATTTAGTTAGTTTTGTATTATTGAAAAATAAATCTTTTTAAAAACGAACTTTGGCAATATAAAAATATTTGTCGCGCGACGGTTTCTGACATGCTAGCCACAAAAATACACGTAGAAAAGTCATTCAAAGTCCTCTTTCCGAAGGGAGACGAATGGGTGAGAGGAGAAATCCTCTTCCGAGAGTCTTAATACGTAATGTACACAAATGGCTTAAAAACCCCAGATGGAGGTTAATCGACAATACGTTAATATATTATACACTTGGAAATTGTACGCACGAGAAAGTTTTAAGTTTAAATCTATTTTTTGATTTTCGTAGTACGACAAAACGCACAACGTACTCATAATTCGATGCAATATTTATCTCGTATGTAGGTAGCAGCATGATTTATTCGCCAAAATACCCTTGTGTATTCCCTCATTATATATAGGCGACATACTCGGCTTAAAATTTTCCGCAATACTATCATTTAAGAATTTGCAAGTTTATTCTTAAAAGGGATAAATCATCTTTTTCTCGATTCGTTTCGTTTTGTTTATATTTTTTTATATAATACTTTTATAATAGGTAAGCATTTAATTAATATTATGGTTGTTCCCCGAAAATTATTTCTTTATCGATGAAATATTTTAAATAAATTTTTTTAAATTAACGTTACGTACATTCAACAATTAAGTATATTCGTATGTTGGCCCTAAAAAGAGCCATTTGTTGTTGGAGTAATCATTATAATGATAATAATTCTAAAAATGGGCGTTCGTGTTTTCGTTTAGCTTTACTAACTTTTAGCAGTTGTAATATTGCATTTTTGGTAGCCGTATATTTCGCTATAATGTCTTTGTATCCCGTCACTCTAGACAGGATTCTCAGGTGAAAATCCAGTTTAATAACGTCGGTTATAAAATTCGGTTGATCCTTAAAAGGGATACACTTTCCAGTTTTTAAATCGCATTTATAATGATATTATAATGATATTATAATGATATTATATATATATATATATATATATATATATATATATATATATATATATATATATATATATATATATATATATATATATATATATATTTTTCGATATAATATTCTTTCTCCATTCGAGCGGCTTTACCGATAATTTTCAATTCCAAGACGGTCGCTACAATATTGTTTTCGTCGAATCGAAATTGTTTCCTAAAAATACTTTCTTTATCGATTAGATATTGTAAATAATCCGGATATGATGAATAGTTCGGATACGATACTGCCGATGAGGTTAATTTGGCTCTTTTCGAAGATGGTTCATAATCGTCGTCACCCATATTTTGATTTATTATATTATAATTTCTTTTCTTTTATACACGTTCGATGCACTCGTTACTCCTACGAGAAACTGCGATAAACTAAAATTTCGTTTTGGGATACGCTATCGACCGATAATTTTCGTTCAGGATGACCGTTTTTAGTAAAGAATTGTTATCACTGCTCTAAGATTGGTCAAAAAATTTAATCCCTCCTCCCTCCAACATTATCTCCGATACTCAGGTAATCGAAAAACGATTGCGCGGGTGGGTAGGTAATCGGCGGGATTAACAAAGACTCTCTTAAGAAGTGTATTTACCTACTTACAAAAATATGTCGTTAAATTTTTTTTAATAAATTATTCGATTAAACGGAATTTTTAATAAACTAAGAAAAGAACACACCACATACAAAATAATTAAATACAATGTAACATTGTACCACATTGTTCCGCCGAGCTGTAGATAAGGTTCAGATAGCGCTGATGATTGCCAACGTCCGAGGAGGACAGGGCACCTAAAGAAGAAGAATGTAACATAGAAAAAGTAATAATCGAAAATCAAACGCGGATAATCAAGAGAAAGTCAATGACGGGTAATCAGCGGGCGGGCGGGCCGGCTGGTAGTAACAAAGACTCGCTTAATTTCGTATGACAATTTCTACTAAATTAAAAAAAATTTACCAAGTATTTTACCGTTAAAGTACGAGAGTTTTAATAACCATAATAATTTATTTAAAAACCTACAGAAAAATGATAGTTTATTGAAAATTTAATAGAAAGTCAGTAGCGGGTAATCGGCGGGAGTAACATTTACTCACTTATTAACGTATGACAGTTTCTACTAAGTTTTACTTAAAAACCTACAGGAAAATGATAATTTATCGCAAAAAGATTAAGATTATCTAATAGAAAGTAAAAAGCGGGTAATCGGAGGGAATGGAAAAAACTTTCTTAATAAATCCCAAGTGCGTCTCACTAATAATACGAACATAATTTTTAATAACCTTCATAATTCTTCCGTTAAAAACGTACAGAAAGAGGATAAAAAATTTAAAGAAAGAAAATTTACGAAAAATCAATCGTGGGTAATTGGCGGGAATTACAAAGGCGAAGACGAATCTTCATACATTTTAAGTACGTTACTGCTAACGTACCAAAGTTTTATTATTATAACCCTTATAATTTTATAAAAAGTTTGCGGCAACACCAGCAGCAAAAGGATAAATAGCTGGATGGTAAAAAAAAAAATTTAAAGCAAAATAAAAAAAACAAGTAATCGGCGCCGGCGGTAGTGTAACAAAGTAGGGGGCGACGGACGGCTAGCCGTTTGAAGATGACCTAGCAACAACGACGAAGCCATCACCACGCCTACGACCTTTTAAAAGTGCGAAAAATAATGGATGACCTCGTTCTTTGTTCGGTTTTCTTATTATTCGTTAATATGAAGAAAAAAACACCAACACACTAAAAACTCGTAGCGAATTTCCCCATAGATATTTTTTATAGCTTTCGAAAATGTAATCAACATACTTAGCATAGGTACACCTACATAAATTGATGTAATAATGATCATACATATTATATAAAAACATCGTTACACATATTATTACGTATATAAGGAAAAGGACGTGCGATAGTAGATAGCACACGAAAAGTAGAATACGAATACGATGAAACGGTAGGTGAAATACAGGGCGTTTCTAAATTCATGCGAACAAAATTTATGCGCTTATCGCCAGCGTAATATGGATATGATGGGAATTTTTTTGGTGTGGTTCGGAGGAAGAAATTTCGTTATAGGAAATATCTATTAATATTTCTTTCATATCACCTTCCGAATTGTTTAGCATGAATTTACAAACACCCTGTACATTTTTTTGACGTAGCGTTAATACGTTTAATATATTAGATGAATCTGATTTTAAAGTCGCATATAACGTGACGACGACGACGACTACGACGACGAATTTAAGCAAAGTATATTTGTTAAAATAAATAAAGATATATTAAGGACGGTATATATATATATATAAAAAAAAAATAATAAACCTATGAAGTTAATTTTGTATTTTACGAATGTAAACGACTAGTCTATAATTTTTTTTATATAAATTTATAAAGTATATAGAAACATTTAAGTATAAAATTAAATAATTTTTTTTTAACAAACTAACTATATTTTAAAAGTTACCTACCTACCTACCTACCTACCGGGTATATTAACTTTAAAGATATCATAATAACGTGTTATAAAATATTTCAATTATTTTTTTTTACGTCGCCCAATAATTCGATTACGAATTTTATCTTTTACTTTAGGAACGTCCATCAATATACAAACTATATAGAACGTTTAATAGGCGAACGGAAATTTATTTTCGGCGGTCGGTCAGTAGCGAGCGGCGAGCGTATATAATTTTTTTAGAAAGTAAATAGAAACATAAAAGTAAAAAATAAATTTCGTAAATCTCGTCTAACCGACAAGACGAATCCCCAAGCTAAGGGCTGAGTCTCAATAGATCGCAGCGTGGAAACTGCTCTACCAGGTACAACACCCTGCCAGGTACGTAATTCGTCTACAGAAAATTCCGAGTTTCAACATCGAAAAAGATTTATTACCCATGTTCGTCCGTCTAAAGATCAGGTCGGACATGGTAAGGATCGATCCCACCGCCGACCGACGATCTCGACGGATATCAAAAAGGGCTCGTGCGACGAACGTAGCGAACTACGTTCGCCTAATAAAGTCACATTGTTTTCAGCCTTTCGATTCTCAAAACTCCAAAAGATATCGTTGCCACCTTTGACTAGAAAGGATACGGCCTTAGAGGCGTTCAGGCATAATCCCACGGATGGTAGCTTCGCACCATTACCCGCTCGAGTAAGTGCGTCAACCAAATGTCCGAACCTGCGGTTCCTCTCGTACTGAGCAGGATTACTATCGGAACGACGAGTCATCAGTAGGGTAAAACTAACCTGTCTCACGACGGTCTAAACCCAGCTCACGTTCCCTTTGAATGGGTGAACAATCCAACAATTGGCGAATTCTGCTTCGCAATGATAGGAAGAGCCGACATAGAAGGATCAAAAAGCGACGGCGCTATGAACGCTTGGCCGCCACAAGACAGTTATCCCTGTAGTAACTTTTCTAACACCTCTTGCTGAAAACTCTTCAAGCCAAAAGGATCGATTGGCCGTGCTTTCGCAGTCCCTATGCATACTGAACATCGGGATCAAGCCAGCTTTTGCCCTTTTGCTCTACGCGAGGTTTCTGTCCTCGCTGAGCTAGCTTTAGGACCCCTGCGTTATTCTTTGACAGATGTACCGCCCCAGTCAAACTCCCCGCCTGGCAGTGTCCTCGAATCGAATCAGGCTGGAGGTAAATTGACGCACGAAACGAAGCACGACAAGAACGTCGGCCGTCCGAAATGAATGCTCGTACGGCCTCTCGAACTAAACCGACGAACGTAATGCGACGCAACGAAACGCCACTCCGTGCCCTTGGCTCGAGAATACCGTGACAGTCGCCGCCTCGTGAGCGAACGACGCACGCCTTTCGCCTTACCGAGTAAGTAAAGAAACGATGAAAGTAGTGGTTTTTCACCGGCGATGTTGCCATCTCCCACTTATGCTACACCTCTCATGTCTCCTTACAATGCCAGACTAGAGTCAAGCTCAACAGGGTCTTCTTTCCCCGCTAATTTTTCCAAGCCCGTTCCCTTGGCAGTGGTTTCGCTAGATAGTGGGTAGGGACAGTGGGAATCTCGTTAATCCATTCATGCGCGTCACTAATTAGATGACGAGGCATTTGGCTATCAGACTGGTATCGTGTTTTAACCGTTTTTGGCGGTGCACTTCCCTTCATCATTTAGTTATAATGCCTCGCCTCTGCTAACGGTCTCATTACCCGCCCCCGACGCAGAAAGCGATCGTTGAATAGTCGTCATTCAGCCTTACACGTCAAATCAACCGTCTGTAGGTTGTTGACATTTCGGCTGACGCAACAGCACGATCACGGCATGATGGGATTTGACCCGCCGGATCTTTAATTCGTTTTTGACGACCGCGGTTCAACAAAAGCTTCACACATCGAGGGAAGGCCTAGACACGTTACGGCGTGATGTTTCGCCGGTAGCGACAGACTACCCCTGCAGTAAGCGAGCAATCCACTGCGCCCTAGCAAGGATTGTACTCTTTGTTTCTTTTGGGGAAGTTCTTTAACCTGATAGCTTTTTTGTATACAACGTCACAAAAAAACTAGTAGTAATTACACTTAACATATGTTACCAACAAGACGTACACTACACTACAACATATAAGTAGATATAAAATGGCATAAAAATATAAATAAATAATTATAACTATAACTAGATTAAAATTTAATTTAAAAATGTATATGCCACCTTTGTCTTGTAGAGTTCTTGGTATAGAAGACAAAACGCCGTTGTTTTGGCGTTTGTTGCAAGCAGTGCATTCCCCGAAGAAAAATAAGGGATTTGATCTTTAGGTGTTACCACCAGACTCATATTAGAGTGCCATAAAATAGCGATGTATAAAAAGGCTGCCTTGAATAGTACTTGTTATTATTTTCCTAATCTCGGTGTTAGTGAGTGCGAGAATATTTGAAATGATATTATTTTCTCGACAACAAGTTCCTCGAGCGCCCACAATGAACGGGGTTACAACGATAAGTTTACCCGGATGTCTAACGTTCATTGCTTGTAGAAAATGCGGGACGCTGTACGTCGCTACTTTGTGAGTAGCCGTACGCGATAGAGGATTAGGCCCCTCCCATGACACGGCAATATCGCATACAACGACTCTATCCCCCATATGTAGTACCAAATCTGGCTTAAACAAAACCCCATTAGTGCACCTTATATTCGGCTCTTCTTCAGCGAGCCACCCACGTTTCTCAGCAATCTTGCGAACCATCGAAACTAAATGGTCGTGTCGTTTTCTGCGCTGCCAGTGCGCGTAAGGGCACTTTTGCAGCACATGCGACAGACTCTCGTTTCGATCGCACCCTCTTCTGCACTTCCTTTCGGGAGGCGGATTGGAGGGAATACCTCGTGTTGGTAAGAGATTGCCACGAAGTTGAATAGCTTTCTGGTAGTCGCACCCCGACCAATAAGGAGGAGGATTGGCTATCCAGTCGCCAGATGCACTATGACAGGATCCCTGTCTCAGGCCGTTGCTAGAATAGCTCTATTTCAGCCTTTGACTCAATAGACGTTTAATGTGTTCTTTATTTCCGCCGTTGTTACGCGTCCAAGATAGTAGTTTGGAAAAAAGGCGGTCCGCGTAAGGTAAAGCCAATATTGCCGCCGTAGTAAGAGAAGCACTGCTTGCTAAGGCAGTGATTCGTCGACGAAGTATCGCTGGGACCTGTTCCAAGAAACAAGTCACACCGATGCCTCCGTCCCTTACAGCGGCATGCAAATACGCGTCTGCACACGTTCTTTTGAGCCGCAGTATCTTTCTGATCGCTATTCGGATTAATTTATCCGTTGATCTTAGTGTATGTTTGGATATCGTTGGGCTCTGCAAAAGATCCAGATATCTAGGTAGCAGAAACGTTTTTATAATATCATGTTTTTGATTGGGCTTTAGCCCAGCTTTGTTAATGCGTCCGAGCTGGGTTGTAAGCTCAGAAATGACAGGGGCACCTTGACCCATCACATTGTAATGCCTGCCGAGATATTTAATTTAAATAAGTCGCCCGGTTGTGGTTGCTTATTGGACTGCCGGCAACACTGAAGAGTGGTCTTGAGATCGAGTAAATGTGTTTGTTCCCCCTGTTAACATTAACAGTTAGCGCAACACATTTACCCGGGTTGAGAGCCATCCCTCTCTTTTCAAAAAATTCGATGACGATCGATAGTTGCTTATTCGCATACCTCGGCGACTCAGCCAGCAGTATTAGGTCATCTGCATAACCCAATACGCTAACCTTCAGAAGTTCTGAAATCTCGATGCCGTCTCTGTCATTCTCAAGCTTACAAATCAGCTCGTCTAGTACCATGTTGAAAAGGTACGCTGACAACGGATCTCCTTGTTTGACTCCCCGCATGATGTAAATGTTACCCGTTTCTTGTCTACCTGCGGTAACAACAGTGGATGTATCAGCGTACGAATCCATGATGTAGTTCTTAGTAACATCATCTAATCCAAACCGATTCATTGCCCGTTTGATAGACCAGTGCGACACGGTATCAAAAGCTTTCTTAAGATCTAGAGAAAGCACGTTATAGGGTTTACACCTTTTTCTCCTGTCCTTGATAAGAGTATTTAAGGTTAGGTTGTTTAACAGCACGCCATCGATCTTCATAAAACCCCTTTGGTTATCGTGCAGAGACAGGGACGACAGTCTCCTACCGATAATTCTATGTAGCACTCGGACGATCACCGAAGAGATGGTAATTGGACGCCAGTTATTTATATTGTGTGGATCTCCCTGTTTAGGAATTAGGGTCGTCCTATTTTGCTTAAGAATGGTAGGTGTGATGCCGTATAACAGCATGATGTTAAATAAGAGGACAAGTTTCCTAGTTTCTACCTTCTTATGCGTTTTTATATTTAAAAAATCAGGTCCTGCCGCATTAGATTTCGTGCTTTCCATTGCCCAATTAACGTCCTCTTCGGTAATTGGGTAACTAAGTTGCATGGGCTCTTTAGGATCACTGATTGGCTGGTCGTCATCAGGGGATAAACGTTCGAAAATCCCCCTGTACTCTCTCTCGACGGTATCAATTTCCGGATGCACATCAGAATTACCAATAGGCAAATCATCTATGATTGTACGAGCCAAAGCTGCCTTATTAGCTCGGTACTTCTGTTGTACGGCGCGGTAGAGATATGCTCTTTTATGCGCGCTATTACGGAAAATTGGGGTATTGTGTGCATTTTGTGCTCTACCTTTTTTCTTCCCAATTTTTACACCTTTAAGAATCTCATGTTTCACGTAGTCTTGCGTGAGGATTCTTACCCTTTCTTTGTGAGCGGTGATGTTAGTTAGCTGACTGGAGGCAAATAAATTTGCCTCTTCTTCAGTCCATCCAGCTTTGCTCTGCCAATACTCGAACAAGAACGAAGATATAACGTGCTTTGGCTGTCGCACCGGCACGAACTCATCTGCGTTCGGATCAAGATTATCTGCGTTACCGCTTAGATTAGCTTGATTTATGGAGTTATCCCTCAGAGTCGGTTCCTCGCCGAGTTCTATTCCTGCTCCTTCCTGGTCTGGCTCTTGTTCGTCCTCACTTACGTGAGGGGGATGTAGTTCTAGTTTAAGTTGGGCTACGTACTCTCGGTATCCAACATTACGCCTCCTGTTCTTGAGGAAGTCTAAACTTCGCCCAGGAAAGAAGGGCAGCAGATGCTGATTAATGTTGTTTCCCTCGAACACAGCCTCCAACTTAGCCATCCTAATAGAGTCAAGATCTGACCATTCGGGAATTGCAGCCGGATCCTCGTAACGATTCTCCAACTCCTCGTTCAACTCTCTGGGGTGAGATTTTCTCATATGTTGGCGCATACCAGCGAAAGACTTGTATACGCCATTGCATATCTTGCATACGTTATCGTCAGCCCTGGGGGGACCACGACAGCGTAGCCTTCTAATGTGAGTCTGATGACCCTCTTCTGTGGCGAAATCCTTGCCACATTCACAGTGGACCACCATCTCAAGTGAGTGGTAGTCTAATTAATTTGAACAGTGAAGGATGGACCGCAAAAATACTGGCCCACCTCTGAAAAAGTTTCGAGAAAATGCACTGTTCTGTAAGATACCTTTGCGAAGCCAAAGGTGGTGCACAGCCCTAAAAAACACGCAACCTAGATAGATGACTATGAAATAGCCTAGGGATGGTATCAGTTTCGAGATGTTCAGAAACTGCTGTGAATTACCAAATGTAAGAGTTCTATCTAGGCCGCCTACAACGTTGGCCAGTGAATAAAAACTACTCACTGTTACCGACTCCCACCACGCGGAGGTGTTGATAGGCTTGAAGATCTTTTCGAACTATGAAAAAAGCAACCAGGAAAAAACGCTCGATAATCGATCGTTTATCGCCCTGAAATACTTTTCGCAAAAGCTCGGTCCGACCCCCCAAGAGAGTCATAGTTACTCCCGCCGTTTACCCGCGCTTGCTTGAATTTCTTCACTTTGACATTCAGAGCACTGGGCAGAAATCACATTGTGTCAACACCCGCTGGGGCCATCGCAATGCTTTGTTTTAATTAGACAGTCGGATTCCCCTAGTCCGTGCCAGTTCTGAGCTGACCGTTGAATGGCGGCCGAAGAGGACATCCGAGCACCGGTTAAAGTAACTCGGAGCCTCGCAGCAAGACGGTTCCGCGGGAGGCCAAGGCACGGGACCGAACTCGTGTCCGTGAGATCTCGACTCTCGCGAGACTCGACCGCACTTCTCCTCGCACAGACCCGGCACGTCAGCCGTGACCCGCTTCCTCGCCAAGTCCGACACGCCCCGATCCTCAGAGCCAATCCTTATCCCGAAGTTACGGATCCAATTTGGCGACTTCCCTTACCTACATTATTCTATCGACTAGAGGGTCTTCACCTTGGAGAATTATTTAATTACAAAAAAATCTAATTTAATTTATCTTAGCTTTAATAGTAAGAAGAACAAGAATGGACACCGGTCTGTCAAGGCAATTCTCTCTTCGGCTAGTGAGATACTTTTTGTAATGAACAAACAAACGGTTGGTCGTGACAAGAAAGTTTTTATTCATTTAGGTCAAAGAAAACAATTAGATTCTGTACGTTCCGAACTTCAAACACGTCAACAAGCCGGTGAACAAAACTTGACAATTAAATATGTCAATAATATTCCTAAAATTATTCAAAAAAACTAGTAAAGAATGGTAACTCGGGCAAGCTTTCTGTTTATTATCAAAATGTCAGAGGACTTCGAACTAAGCTCACTGAATTAAACCTAAATGTAACCAACAGTTCTTATGACATTATCATTCTAACTGAAACTTGGCTCAATGATAATATTGGTGATTATGAACTTGGCCTATCTAACTACAATATTTACAGGCAAGATCGCACTTTTAAATCTAGCGACTCCATGAGGGGTGGCGGTGTATTGATAGAGATTTTAAAGAAGCATTCCTCGGTTTTAATCCAGTCTGGGTTATCAGTTGAGCAGCTCTTTGTCCAGTTACATAACAAATTTATTTTGGGAGCTCTATATATTCCTCCCCAGTCTCCAGTTAACATGTACCAGGTTCATTCTGACCAACTCTTGGACTTAAGTGATCGATACCCAAATTCCAAATTCTACCTATTTGGTGACTACAATCTTCCATCTGCTACATGGAAAGTTGAAGATTATTGCTCTTCTGTTACTGCACAACCTACTGCTCCGCTGGCAGTTTGTGAGGCTATTGAAATTGTCTCAAACAATGGTCAACAGTAGAGGAGTTATCCTTGATCTTATCTTGTCACCTGTGGAATTAATGATTTGTGGTGCTGTTGATATACTAATTTCACCTGATTATCATCATCCTCCACTGGAAACTAAGTTGAAATTGCAATTTAAAAAAAACACGTTACCTGGAATTGAATATTATCGTGATTTTCGTAATACTGATTTAGCGGCTATAAATCATTGTCTTGAAACGATAGAATGGATTAACCTCTTTCAAAACTTAGAACTTTCCGTGATGATTTGTGTATTCTATGATTTATTATATTCTCTTATAGACCGTTTTGTTCCACTTAAGCAAACTTGTGTTCAGAAGTTTCCTTGTTGGTTTTCTTTAGAACCTAAAAATGTATTGCGTAAAAAAAAGATAGCACATAAAATTTATAAGACTGCGAGGACTCGCGAATGTTATGCAAAATTTAGTGAGCTAAGAACTCAATGCAAGCATCTGTCAAACGAGTGTTATGTTAGGTACATATGTTTTACTGAACATTCTATTCAGAATAATGTAAAGGCTTTTTGGAAATTTAGTTTCATTTTTTCTCGACCCCTATTTTATATTTTTAATAAATCGTTGCACTTAGGCGAGTTTCCTGACCTATGGAAACTTTCTTACGTTACACCAATATATAAATCAGGCAATAAATGTGAAATCAAGAATTACCTCCCTATATCAATTCTTAGTACCATACCTAAGCTATTTGAAAGCATTATTACAGATTATCTTAGCTATGACTCTTCTGGGGTTTTAAACTCTCAGCAATTTGGTTTATCCTTAGGCAAGAGAGGGGACTGCAGGTTAATTCCGTGTATACTGATTTTTTCAAGGCTTTTGACAAGGTGAATCATGGTCTTCTGCTTTAGAAGCTTGATTTTTCTGGCATTGGTGGTTCAGTCTTGCGGTGGCTTCGCAGTTACTTAACCAATAGGGCTCAACAGGTTCGGATAAACCATTTCTATTCCCATAAATTTTCAGTGACATCGGGTGTTCCCCAGGGTTTTCACTTAGGTCCATTATTATTAAATCTATTTATCAATGATATTATTAGTTGTTTTCGTATACTAATGCTTTACCATTTGCAGATGATTTGAAGTGTTTCAAAATTATTAAAGGTCATGAGGATGTTGAAGTATTGCAATCAGAATTGGATAACCTGTCTGAATGGTGCACTCTTAACGGTGGAGCTAAATGCCAGCAAATGTCACATAATTCGTTTCTGTCGTACCCAACACTTAATCACACTCAATAACAACATAAATGGTCAACTGCTAGGTACAGTTAATCAGATAAGGGATTTAGGAGTAATTCTCGACAAATTACTCACCCTAAACCACCACATAACATAACATAACATAACTGCTGTCGTAAGAAAGTCCATGAAAATGTTGGGTTTCGTTAAGAGAACTACACGTGGTTTTACTATTGTTAGTTCACTTAAACTTTTGTTTTTTTCGTTAGTCAGGTCACACCTTAATTACTGTTCCTCTGTATGGTCTCCTCCTTACTTAGTTTTTATTAGGAAACTCGAACATGTTCAAAACAACTTTTTACGGTATATTGCATTTAAGCTACATGTCTATCAAGACTATGCTGTGTGGCTGCAACAGCTGCGAATCTGCTCTCTTAGGAACCGTAGGAAACAGAGAGATCATACATTACTTTTTAAAATCATAAATGTTACATGTAACTGTCCTCAACTCTTGAGTAAAATTAGTCTCTTTGTTCCAACGAGGACTACAAGGCAGAGTCGAACATTTTACGTACCAATCCATAGATTTAGTTATGCATTCCACACAATTCTTCCTAGATCTATGAGACTCGCAAATTCACTGGAGAACCTTCCACTTTTTAATATCTATATTAGCAAATTTAAAAATATATTTTTGATTTGAATGTTCAGTATTTTATATTTTACCACTTAATGATATCTCTATATCTGCTTTACAAACTATTTATATACATATAAGTGTTTATGTCGGAATTTGTGTATATTGTATGTTTTTCTTCCTGTTGTTTTTATTATTGTAATTTTTTATTTTATTATATGTAATTTAAAAGGGCTTGCCCGTAAATAAATAAATAAATATTTTAACATTTTTTGTCATTTTATTTTTTGTTTTAAAAATATTAATAGTATAAACGCGATAGTTTGTGAGTATGTATGTACAGATGTTTGTTACTGTGTGTGTGTGTGTGTGTGTGTGTGTGTGTGTGTGTGTGTGTGTGTGTGTGTGTGTGTGTGTGTGTGTGTGTGTGTGTGTGTGTGTGTGTGTGTGTGTGTGTGTGTGTGTGTGTGTGTGTGTGTGTGTGTGTGTGTGTGTGTGTGTGTGTGTGTGTGTGTGTGTGTGTGTGTGTGTGTGTGTGTGTGTGTGTGTGTGTGTGTGTGTGTGTGTGTGTGTGTGTGTGTGTGTGTGTGTGTGTGTGTGTGTGTGTGTGTGTGTGTGTGTGTGTGTGTGTGTGTGTGTGTGTGTGTGTGTGTGTGTGTGTGTGTGTGTGTGTGTGTGTGTGTGTGTGTGTGTGTGTGTGTGTGTGTGTGTGTGTGTGTGTGTGTGTGTGTGTGTGTGTGTGTGTGTGTGTGTGTGTGTGTGTGTGTGTGTGTGTGTGTGTGTGTGTGTGTGTGTGTGTGTGTGTGTGTGTGTGTGTGTGTGTGTGTGTGTGTGTGTGTGTGTGTGTGTGTGTGTGTGTGTGTGTGTGTGTGTGTGTGTGTGTGTGTGTGTGTGTGTGTGTGTGTGTGTGTGTGTGTGTGTGTGTGTGTGTGTGTGTGTGTGTGTGTGTGTGTGTGTGTGTGTGTGTGTGTGTGTGTGTGTGTGTGTGTGTGTGTGTGTGTGTGTGTGTGTGTGTGTGTGTGTGTGTGTGTGTGTGTGTGTGTGTGTGTGTGTGTGTGTGTGTGTGTGTGTGTGTGTGTGTGTGTGTGTGTGTGTGTGTGTGTGTGTGTGTGTGTGTGTGTGTGTGTGTGTGTGTGTGTGTGTGTGTGTGTGTGTGTGTGTGTGTGTGTGTGTGTGTGTGTGTGTGTGTGTGTGTGTGTGTGTGTGTGTGTGTGTGTGTGTGTGTGTGTGTGTGTGTGTGTGTGTGTGTGTGTGTGTGTGTGTGTGTGTGTGTG
>OX467710.1:82645949-82695949 GCA_950111635.1 Agelastica alni | reverse complement strand
TGGAAAAGGTCTATTGCAGAGTGGTTAGAAATAAATGGTGGTCGCTATTGTCTATGTATGGGGTGAGCGCATAGACCTATTATTCAGAGGAGACGCAACATTCCATTTAAAAAACTTTGTTTGTTTTGTCGCAATTATTACATAAGATTGATCATGAGTAAGACAAAGATTCTCGATTATCTTTGTCCTGTCCTCGTGCTGGCAACGCTGTAACATTATTGTCGACTCATGGCCACATTTCTAATCAGTAGCGTGCTGTTTGTTTAAAATGAGAATATATCTATCGGGTAATATTTAGTTTTTTTATGAAATTAAAGGATCTACCAGAGATAGAAGAAGATGAAATTTGGAAAGCTTTAAACCAATTTAAAAACGGAAAGGCAGAAGGTGAAGATAACATCATACAGGAAACATACAGTCAAATATTGGTCAATAGACTGATCCTCAGCTTGGGTAAGGTTGTTAAACTTAAAAGCCTCCATTGGAATTATTTTCTTAGGTAAAAACTGATTATCATAAGCCTGTAAACATTCCAAAGTCGAGGTATCATCTGGCGGGAAGGTATTATAAATGTCTAGGCCTTCATCACCAATGCAGTTCAGAAGAATTGCTATTTTGATATCTTCTGCTACGGCTTCCTTACCAGCGGCTTTTAGGTACATTTTGAACTTTTGTTTCCACAGGGTCCAATTTTTGATATCATAGTCCGTTAAAGGACTGGGTGGTTTAAAGACATCCATACTCACAAGTAAATTTCCCCATAGAGATTTATAGCTTTCGAAAATGTAATCAACATACATAGCATAGGTACACCTACATAAATTGATGTAATGATCATGCATATTATATAAAAACATCATTACATATATTATTACATATAAAAGGAAAAGGACGTGTAATAGATAGCACACGAAAAGTAGAATACGAATACGATGAATTGGTAGGTGAAATACAGGGCGTTTCTAAATTCAAGCGAACAAAATTTATGCGCTTATTGCCAGTCTAATGGATGTGATGGTTTTTCTTATAACAAATTTTTTGTAGCAAAACCCACCTACTCCTTTCGAGATTTCTCCACTGAAAGGTGATGGTGGGTGGTGTGGTTCGGAGGAAGAAATTTCGTTATAGGAAATATCAATTACAATTTCTTTCATATCACCTTCCGAATTGTTTCGCATGAATTTACAAACACCCTGTACATATTTTTGACGTGACGACGACGACGAATTTTAGCAAAGTATATTTGCTAAAATAAATAAAGATATCTTAAGGACGGTATATATATATATAAAAAAAAATAATAAACCTATGAAGTTTATTTTGTATTTTACGAATGTAAACGACCAATCTGTAATTTTTTTAAATAAATTTAGAAAGTATATAGAAACGATGAAAGTAGTGGTATTTCACCGGCGATGTTGCCATCTCCCACTTATGCTACACCTCTCATGTCTCCTTACAATGCCAGACTAGAGTCAAGCTCAACAGGGTCTTCTTTCCCCGCTAATTTTTTCAAGCCCGTTCCCTTGGCAGTGGTTTCGCTAGATAGTGGGTAGGGACAGTGGGAATCTCGTTAATCCATTCATGTGCGTCACTAATTAGATGACGAGGCATTTGGCTATTAGAATGGTGTTGCATACTTTTGACCGCATCGGCGGTGCACTTCCCATCATCATTTAGTCCATGCCCCGTCTCTAACTAACGGTCCCACCACCCATCCACAAAGTTTGAAATTTTTGCTGAATGGTAATCGCTTTCTCGATTTTACGGCGCCACAACTGGTGAGTGGAAAGGTCGCTCGCCTAGGAGTTGTAGCCTTTCAAATGGACCCTTTCCCACCGCTGATCGAAGTGCCCCACAGAGTATTCTGTCCTCAGTCTCGTCGAGTAGTGACGTCAATCTCCTCAACATGATTTGAGGTATATGGTGTCTAAGCTCTATAACTCCTAGGCCGCCGTCTCTTATTCTTGCATGAATTGCGGCATCCGCAGTATGCTCATTTAAATGCAAGTTGATCTTGACCGCCCGTTTGACTATCAGAATGGTGTTGCATACTTTCGACTGCATCAGCGGTGCACTTCTCATCATCATGTAGTCCATGCCCCGTCTCTAACTAACGGTCTCGCTACCCGTTCACAAAGTTTGAAATATTGTTTGAATGGAAATCATTCAGTCTAGCGCGTCGATGCAATCGTTTATAGATCGTCGACTATTAGACTGACACAACAGCACGATCGCGGCCTAAGGAAATTATCCTACCGGATCTTTAATTCGTTTTTGATGTCCGTGATTCATCAAAAATTCCCCACAGTGTAAAAAGGCGTCAACACGTTACGGCGTGATGGATCGCCGGCTGTGGAGTCCCATTATGCACTAAGAATGCGGAACCACTGTGACCCAAGGCACGAATTCTTCTGTTCTTCTTTTTGGAAGCGCTTACACCCATCTTCCGACTTTTAAAACAAAAGCCAATTAAAAAAGTAGAACACGCCACTGTAATAGAAAATATATATTAGTAACATAGAAACACAAGACTAACAAAATAACACTATATATAAAATTGTATATAACAATTTAACAACATTTAAAAAGATTTTTTTTTTATTTTAAAAGTTTAAAAACAATTAAAAATTAAATATTAGTATAACAAAACGAACATGCATAATTATAATTAAAATTAAAAATAAAATCAAAAATAACCACATGTCGGTTTCGCTATACTTTTGTTCACCGATGTTGTTGGTGAAGGGAAACGAGTAGTGCAATTACCCCTGATAAAAATACGCAGGTATTTGATAGTTTGAATGTTCGACATAGATCCAGCTATGAAAAATTGCTACTAAGATCTCATAAAATAGCTATGAGTATAAATGCTGCCTTGTATAGCTCTGGTTATTAAAGCTCTGATGTCATTTTTAGTGAAAGCAAGAATATTGGAGATGACTGCATTCTCGCGACACCAGGTTCCTCGAGCGCCCACAATGAGAGGACACACCACTATGATTTTACCGGGGTGTCGGTTATTCATAGCGGCGGTGAAATGCGGCTCGGTATATGTAGCAATTTTGGATACAGCGGTATCCGATAAAGGGTTCGGTCCCTCCCAAGGGACAGCAACGTCGCACACTACTACTCTTGGGCTCATCTGCAGTACTAGATCGGGTTTTCGCATAACTCCGTTTGTGCATCGTATATGAGGCTCCGTTTCGCTAAGCCAACCCCGCTTCTCGGCAAACTTGTGAACCATAGAAACAAGATGATCGTGTCGACGTATCCGTTGCCAGTGCGTGAAAGGGCACTTTTGCAACACGTGAGACAGACTCTCATTCCGGTCACAACCTTTTCTGCACTTCCTTTCGGGAGGCGGATTGGAAGGTATGCCGCGTGTAGGCAAGAGATTGCCCCGAAGTTGAATCGCTTTCTGGTAGTCATTTCCCGACCAATAAGGCAAAGGATTGGCTATCCAGTCGCTAGATGCACTGTGACAACCTCCTTGTCGTAGTCCATTTCCGGAATAGGTTTCTTCTAATCTTTGGCCTAGAATTCTTTAAAGCCGATCTTTACTTCCGCCAGTATTTCTCGTTCATCTGACGAGTTTTGTAAATAGACGGTCCGCGTAAGGCAGTGCAAGCACCGCCGCCGTCGTTAATGATGCACCACTTGCAAAGGCAGTTATTCGACGTCGAAGTATTGCTGGGACTTGTTCCGTAAAACAGGTGACACCAATACCTCCTTCGCGCAAGAGTGCGTGTATAAAGGCGTCTGCACATGTTCTGTTAAGCCGTAGGATCTTTCTGATCGCTATCCGGATAACACCTCTCGTGATTTTGATTTTACTCGTATCTTCCTTGCCAGCGGTAACTATAGGAGTAGCGTTTTGGTAATTATTCATTATATAGCGTTTGGTGGTATCGTCTATACCGAAGCGATTCATTGCTCGTAAGATGGACCAATGCGACACGGTATCGAATGCTTTCCGGAGATCTAATGAAAGCACGTTATATGGTTTACACCTCTTCAATATTCAATAACACGCCATCGATACTCATAAAACCTCTCTGGTGATCATGCATCGTTAAAGACGAGAGCCTCTTACTAATTATTCGGTGAAACACTCGGATAACCACAGAAGAGATAGTAATAGGACGCCAGTTATTAGGATCGCCTTGTTTTGGAATCAAAGTCGTTCTATTTTCTTTAAGGATATTCGGGGTGATACCGAACAGCATCATTGTGTTCATTAGGAGGACTAATTTTTTTATGTCTACCTAAAGTTTTGATGTTTAAACGATCAGTCCCGCTAGCGTTACTCTTCGTGCTGTCCATTGCCCATCTGATATCGGCCTCCTGTATTGGACAACTTATTTGCACGGGTTCCTTTGGGTCACTGATCAACTGGTCGTCTTCAAGGGAAACACGCTCAAAAATCCCTCTGTATTCTCTTTCTACGGTTTGTATATCCGGGTGCACATCCGAATCACTAATAGGAAGATCGTCGATAATAGCACGTGCCAGAGCTGCCTTATTACCACGGTATTTATTCTGTACAAGCCTATACATATACGATCTCTTATGCGCGTTATTGCGGAAAATCGGGGTATTCGTCGATGCATTCGATTTGTTGCGTTTCTTCCCAATTTTCACATCATTAAGTATCTCGGCTTTAACATACTCATTTAGTGCAACTTGGACTTGCTCTACATGCCGGTCTTTATTTTCTAATTGAGTGAATTGATAGATTTCACTTTCCAGACGATTCCATCCGTTATTCATGAGCCAATAATTTTGAATGAAAGAAGTTATAACGTGCGTCTCATGTCGCACTGGTACGAACTCGTCGGCGTTTGGGTTTAGACTGTCGAAGTTACCGCCTCGATCTTGTTCGTTGTTTTGAGTATTAGGTTCCTCCCCGAGAACTATTCCTGCGCCCTCCTGGTCTGGTTCTTGAACGTCCACGCGCTCGCGTGGCGGATTGAGTTCTAATCTAAGTTGTGCTACGTATTCCTGGTATTCTACATTTTTCCTTCTATTCTTGATGAAATCGAGATTTCGACCAGGAAAAAAAGGCAGCAGATGCTGATTAATGTAGCGTCCCGGGAATTCGGCCTCCAACTTAGCCATCCTTATGGAATCAAGATCTGACCATTCAGACAATGCAGACGGGTCCTCGTATCGGTCTTATAATTCCCCATTGTACTGCACGGGGTGCCCCTTTTTTACGTGTTGACGCATACCAGCAAAAGACTTGTATACGCCTCCAAATATTTGGCATACGTTGCTGTTCTCCTTGGGTGGGCCGCGGCAGCGTAAACGGTTAATGTGGATCTTATGACCTGCCTCAGTGGCGAAGACCGTGCCACACTCGCAGCGGACCACCATCTCAGGAAAATGGTACTTAATAAAATTCGAGTAGTGAATGGATGGACCGAAAGAAAACTGGTCCACCTCTTAAAAAACAATTCGGTAAATTGCACTACTCAGTGGAATACCTTCGCGAAACCGAAGGTGGTGTACAGCCCTGTGAAAAACCTAAATAGATGGCTGATTTAACGCCTAGGGATGGTACCAGCTTCTTGATAGGAAGAAACTGCTGTAATGTACCAAGACGAAGTGTTCTATTTAGGGCGCCTACAACGTTAGCCAGTAAATAAATTAATATTCACTGTTTCCGACTCTCACCACGCGGAGGTGTTGATAGGCTTGAAGATCTCTCCAAACTGTAGAGAAAATGCACAAGAAAAAACGCACGAGGATCGCTCGTTTATCACCTTGAAACACTTACCACTCTAGCAGTCTAGTTCGACCCCCCAAGAGAGTCATAGTTACGACCGCTCCTGGGGGGTGTGGGGGGACCCTCCGGACGAAGCCTTGTTTGTCGGAGTCAGAGACATTGTTATGGCAACCGATTACTAGATCCGTCCGACATCTACATCCGTGTCTGCTTTCACGCACAGAACTAAAACGGCAACCGAATACTAGTGCATAGATCCGACCTTTACATCCATAACGTCCTTTTCGCATTTTCGGTTAGATCTCATGGTAAACCATGATATAACGTCAGCAAATATTAGACTCCCGGTGCTTCGCTCAGATACTAGCCACCGCAGCAGCCGACACGTCATTGCTAGGCGCCTGACTTCTCATGTGCCCCCCGTGAAACGGAGGCGGGCGTATACCCGAATACTTCGCTAATGTTCACCTTATCACACCGGCAGGTTCCCTGCTTACAGCTTTTGACTACTCTCGCTATCCCAAGCTCAAGTGACTCCAACCGCCCGAAGCAGCAGTCGTCCGGTTTTTTTAAAAAAAAATTTGTAACTTTTTTTCAGTGATAAGGGTCACCAAGAGGATCCGTTCTTTCTAAGGATACTAAGCTCTTATTATAGACGATTTACCCCGCCTAGTGGGACCCCACGTCGATACTCACAATGGTAGCGAGTATGAACCAACGTAAGGTTGGACTAGGTTTCCCTCGCCGAACTGTTAACGAGAACAATTCATTGGGTCGTTAGTACTCCCGACACCGTACCAAGGGCTTAATGACGCATGAACAGTCTAGCGAAAAACCCCCCAACGATGGTGTGGCACCGTCGGCCCGATTCAAACCTCGAACGTGAATTCTCAGCCCAAACCGGGAGTACATGCTCCAGCTAGGAAGACTACTGCCACTACGAGTCCGTTCCCGATGAAAAGGGCACACTTAGCCGTCGCAGTGTGGGGCTCCCTCTTCCCCGTAGTACCATTATTGGGTTGATGAGCACCCTATCGTGAATGGTCGCGGTTCGCTTAGTTCAAAAAGAAGCTCGCAGTTAGTGCCGACCAGACGGGAGCGTTACCTTTAACCAGAAATCTGGAATCAGTCGCCACCCGAAGGCCCCGACCTCTGAAACAACTGCTAGAAACGATCAGAGGAAGACACGCATAAGGTTTTTTAGGCCCCTTATAGCTGAGGCGTGCCCAGCTCGTCAATCGCCGTTTGCACGACGAAAGACTACCACTCATTATGCGAATCCCCGACTGCACCTTTCAACCGCGCATGCGGAATCGGTAAGTGGCGAGGGTCGCGACGCTGCTGCACAGTGGTGCCGACAACAGCCGGCTATCAGAGTGATATCGTGTATTTTAACCGTTTTTGGCGGTGCACTTCCCTTCATATCATTTAGTTATAATGCCTCGCCTCTGCTAACGGTCTCATTACCCGCCCCCGACGCAGAAAGCGATCGTTGAATAGTCGTCATTCAGCATTACACGTCAAATCGACCGTCTGTAGGTTGTTGACATTTCGGCTGACGCAACAGCACGATCACGGCATGATGGGATTTGACCCGCCGGATCTTTAATTCGTTTTTGACGACCGCGGTTCAACAAAAGCTTCACACATCGAGGGAAGGCCACGACACGTTACGGCGTGATGTTTCGCCGGTAGCGACAGACTACCCCTGCAGTAAGCGAGCAATCCACTGCGCCCTAGCAAGGATTGTACTCTTTGTTTCTTTTGGGGAAGTTCTTTAACCTGATAGCTTTTTTGTATACAACGTCACAAAAAAACTAGTAGTAATTACACTTAACATATATTACCAACAAGACGTACACTACACTACAACATATAAGTAGATAAAAAATGGCATAAAAATATAAATAAATAATCATAACTATAACTAGATTAAAATTTAATTTAAAAATGTATATGCCACCTTTGTCTTCTAGAGTTCTTGGTATAGAAGACAAAACGCCGTTGTTTTGGCGTTTGTTGCAAGCAGTGCATTCCCCGAAAAAAAACAAGGGATTTGATCTTTAGGTGTTACCACCAGACTCATATTAGATTGCCATAAAATATCTGTGTATAAAAAGGCTGCCTTGTATAGTACTTGTTATATATTTCCTAAACTCGGTGTTCGTGAGTGCGAGAATATTTGAAATGATGTTATTTTCTCGACACCAAGTTTCTCGAGCGCCCACAATGAACGGGGTTACAACGATTAGTTTACCCGGGTGTCTAACGTTCATTGCTTCTAGAAAATGCGGAACGCTGTACGTCGCTACTTTTTGAGTAGCCGTACGCGATAGAGGATTAGGCCCCTCCCATGACACGGCTATATCGCATACAACAACTCTATCCCCCATGTGTAATACTAAATCTGGCTTAAGCAGAACCCCATTAGTGCACCTTATATTCGGCTCTTCTTCAGCGAGCCACCCACGCTTCTCAGCAATCTTGCGAACCATCGAAACTATATGGTCATGTCGTTTTCTGCGCTGCCAGTGCGCATAAGGGCACTTTTGCAGCACATGCGACAGACTCTCGTTCCGATCGCACCCTCTTCTGCACTTCCTTCCGGGAGGCTGATTGGAGGGAATACCTCGTGTTGGTAAGAGATTGCCACGAAGCTGAATAGCTTTCTGGTAGTCGCACCCCGACCAATAAGGAGGAGGATTGGCTATCCAGTCGCCAGATGCACTATGACAGGATCCCTGTCTCGGGCCGTTGCCAGAATAGCTTTCTTTCAGCCTTTGACTCAATAGACGTTCTATATGATCTTTATTCCCGCCGTTATCACGTGTCCAAGATAGTAGTTTGGAAAAGAGACGGTCCGCGTATGGTAAAGCCAATATTGCCGCCGTAGTAAGGGAAGCACTGCTTGCTAAGGCCTTCTCAAGTGAGTGGTAGTCTAATTAATTTGAACAGTGACAAATGGACCGCAAAAATACTGGCCCACCTCTGAAAAAGTTTCGAGAAAATGCACTGTTCTGTGAGATACCTTTGCGAAGCCAAAGGTGGTGCACAGCCCTAAAAAACACGCAACCTAGATAGATGACTATAAAATAGCCTAGGGATGGTATCTATTTCGAGATGTTCAGAAACTGCTGTGAATTACCAAATGTAAGAGTTCTATCTAGGCCGCCTACAACGTTGGCCAGTGAATAAAAACTATTCACTGTTACCGACTCCCACTACGCGGAGGTGTTGCTAGACTGGAAGATCTTTACGAACTATGAAAAAAGCAACCAGAAACAAACGCTCGACAATCGTTCGTTTATCGCCCTGAAATACTTTTCGCAAAAGCTCGGTCCGACCCCCCAAGAAAGTCATAGTTACTCCCGCCGTTTACCCGCGCTTGCTTGAATTTCTTCACTTTGACATTCAGAGCACTGGGCAGAAATTACATTGTGTCAACACCCGCTGGGGCCATCGCAATGCTTTGTTTTAATTAGACAGTCGGTTTCCCCTAGTCCGTGCCAGTTCTGAGCTGACCGTTGAATGGCAGCCGAAGAGGACATCCGAGCACCGGTTAAAGTAACTCGGAGCCTCGCAGCAAGACGGTTCCGCGGGAGGCCAAGGCTGTATTTCGAAGAAGAGGTCATACGTGAAATTCGAAATCTAAGGAGAGAAGAAACAGAAGAACACATAAATCCCACTTTCCCAGCAAAAGTTATGAAGATAATGAAAAAACCAGAAAGAAGATATGCGAGTATTAGTTATATTGGACAATTATCAATCAATATTTGCAACTATTTTTCAAAATTTAATATAACATCATTTTCAAGTGGGTTGAACTTAAGCAAACTATTATTCAATGCTAAACAAAAAACAGACAAATATAAAAAATCGGGGGTCTATTGAATAGAATGTGGGGAATGCCCAACGGCGTACGTTGGACAAACCGGTCGAAATTTCGAATCACGCTTTAAAGAACATATTTCTTCCGATACTAAATCTGCAATATTCGAACATATTAAAAATACAAGTCATAAAATTACAATAGAAGATCTCAAAATTCTGCATACCTGCAATAAAGGAATTACAATGAATCTTTTAGAAAGTTTGGAAATCAATAAGCTCATGAAGAACCCCAAATTCCTAACTGTAAATAATCAATTAGACCTCAACCCCTCTCCACTTCTTAACCTTTAAGGACTAGATATAATTAGGTTTACCTGTTACATTCATATTTACTTGACAATGACGTTATAGTCGAAACCGGTCGTATAATTTCAATACATGTTGTGGAAATTGACGAAAAGTGTTTTATTTTATCTAAGTATAGTAACTAAGTGACCTAAAAGAAAAGATTAAAATATTATACTCAGGGTTCCGTGACTCCTTGATTTCTCGATTGGATTAAATTTAAAGTGATGTTTAGATTTCTTATGAAATACTACTACTATAAAATGGTTAGGGAAGGTATATAGTTCTTTAAATAACAACGAAAGAAGGATAATACCACTGAATAAGTGCTGCTGAATAACAGGTAAAAAGGTAATGCCTTTTTTTGAAAATATCTCGAAAAGTATTGATTTCCACATAGTTTGATTTTCAGATTCGTGTTTTACGCCTCAAAATAATACCTGTTTATTCTGATATTGAAATCGTCATCGCTACACCACTTTTTTTTTTTTTCTTAAGTTTTTGGCACTGGCAGAGCCAACAGGCCAGCCACACCACTGTATGAAAATATAGTAAACAATGAGAGTTTTCAACTTACTTGTGAAAATAAACACTGGGGCTTAAATAGTCCGGTTTTTTACACACTTGGCAATCATTTCTTCCACTAAATTTCACTGAATTTTACCAATAATATGCTAAAAATTACCAATAATACTCCAAAATCTCGTTGCAACACCTTCGGCAACAGCGCTACTAATAATAGCCGATTTCGTAGTACGCACAGATCTCTGCTTGTAAAACGATACAAACAAGCCGTGCGGCGTTGTCACTTATTGAGCAACATATTTCTATGATCTAACGGAATGAAATAGTTCAATGGCTTAACATTCCATAAAATGGGTTGTATTATTCAGGTCGTTATTATTAAGAGATAGCATTGTGTTCACAATATTGTTGCAAATATAATTAACAAATACTATGGACGATTTAATAACACTCACAAATCTCTTGCCATAACTGGAGAGCAGGCAACATTACAGCACAACACATTCCAGTCGGCCGTATCAAGATCATACAATCGTTCAGAAAGTAGAGATGTATAATCGTGTTTAAAAGTAAATGTTCCGTCTCCTCTGATAATAGGTCTATGGGTGACCGGAAGTTTGATAAGAGCACTTTACGAGGATTTCAGTGCCCTTGTCAGGATAAACGAAGCTTATACACACTGGTTTTACATCTAAAAAGGTGTTGGACAGAAATGTAGGGTTTCACCTTGTCTGTTTAACTTATTCTTAGAAGGCTGCTTAAAAAATTTGAATGAGAGTGCATATGGATTAAGCATGAATGATTTGATAGTCCAATGCATCAAGGAAATGAAAGTGAATTTAAGCAAGACGAAAGTAATGGATTGAAATAGAAAGAGTAAAACAAGTAAAAAACAAATGAATGGGGCCCTCTATAACTTTATAAGCAGCCAGAACGTGTCAAAAAAGGCACGACTGGCTGTACATAGAGGTGTTCAGGTCCCTACACTTATGTATGCAGAAAATTAAAATAAATCCTGCGAAGATATGTAGTCTAAGAAGTATATCTAAGGAATAGTAGGATAAGCAAACGCTGTGGTGCAAACGAATATGTAAATGCTTAGATAGTTCAGACACGTAGAAAGGATGGATGAAAGAAGTTTGATAAAACATATTTATAAGGCGAGTGTGAATGGGCAAATTGATAGAAGAACGTATCTCGAGCAGATCGAAATTATTTTAAAGAAAAGCCAGGTCAAGAGTTCAAGCATCCGACGAGTAAGTATTAAAGCGCTGATAAAAGTGTAAGAATTAGAATTAGAAGACGTGTGTAAGAACTGTAGTAAAAAAAAGTAGTCTCTGCCTACTCCTACGGGAAAAAGGTGGGACTATTATATAATTTTGTATGTAAAAATAACGAAATTTTAAGAAATAAGCTTGGTGATCTAAAAAATGTATAACATCTACAGTGGAAAAATTGCACAAAATGTTATTTAAGAAACAATAAATTATTTTGGACAATTTACTTTTTACAATAATTATTATTTATTACCAATAAACGTTTAAAGCGGTTTTTGCCACTTTATTATTCCATTTATGGCAATGAATCGCAAATAATAAATACATTGCAATTTATAATTGTTGCAGATTATACCAATGGAAACAATATTCCGAAAACAATAATATCTAAACTTTGAGAACACAAAGCTAGCAGTTTAGAATTAATCTTAGATAACTATTTACTTACATTAAACAACGCTAACGTTGGCTTGCTTGCTTTGAGAATATCACTATCAAACTAGCGACCCCGAAAACTATGAATTTGACACTAATATCGGAATTTTTAATAGTTTTTATTTTCGGTGGATTTATTCTGACGTTGGAGTATTACCAAATTGGATACTTTTTCTGTCCATAAAACTTTTAATATTGTCCTGTAAGCCCACATCTCAAAGGATTCAAGTCGCCTTTCTTCGTACTTGTTCATACCGTACAGCAGGTTGGAGAAGACATAACATCTGAGAAGACGGATTCTTAAAGTAAACTTCAGATCTCTACAGCGCAAGACCCTACTCATGTTTTTAAATGCTGCTCGAGCCTGCTCAATCCTTGATTTCACTTCCGTTTGACTATCCGCGTTGTTAGTTATTATGCTGCCTAGATATTTTATTTGGTTTACTTGCTTCAATAGTTCACCCCTAACTGTTATATTGGCTATGATATTAGGTTGCTTTCTAATTACTAATAAGTTGGTATTTTTTGCAATTAATATGAGTCCGACCATTGCGCATTTTTCGATGACTGCATCCAGTATCTGTTGTAAATCTTCCTAACTGGAGGCCAACAGTACCGTATCGTCTGCGTAGCGAAGGTTGTTTATGATTTCGCCTTTTATAATAATGCCAGCTTATATATCAGTTAGTGTTTCCCTAAATATTCTTTCAGAGTATAGGGTGATAAAATGCAACCTTGTCTTACTTCACGTTTGATTTTTATTTCCGGTGTATTATCACCATCTTTTGTAATGGTGCTAACATAATTGGGAATGTAACTATCAAACTTAGAAGACTATAAATTCGACACTAAATCAGCCGGTTTTAACAGTTTTTATATTTCATTCCCTTCCCACTCCTTTTGTCAAACAGATCGCTACAGAAACACCCGCCGGCTTAATCGAAAGATTGACTGAAAATGTTATCAAAATCGGTTCAGCGGTGGTTTAGAAACGCATAAAGAAAGAATGCTCCTACACGGTGGTGAATTTGTCCTTAAATCTGTAATATTTACCATAAGAAAATATTTAAAAAAATCTTCATTTATGAGCCTTAATGGAAGTTTCATAAAGGTAAGTTTGTGTTGCAATTGATGTGTATAATGTGTGTCACCAAATAAAAAAAAATTCCTTACGTTTTTTCTTTAACTCCGAATGTAATTCAAAATAAAATCTGTAGATTTTACATTATATTTTCAAGGCAAATAATCTAAAGGAACGCTCGTTGTATTTTGATTCTGCCGGATTGTTGTTGGCGTTGAACACAGAAATTTAAAGAAATTTATGAATCTTGGCGAAAGTAATTAGGATAATCGGATATTTTGATCGAATTATTGCATTGTCGTCGATCTTTGACAAGTGTGCAAAGTTGAAATTAAATCAGATCGCTTAAAGTAGGGCAAAATCGAGGCCAAAGAGTCAGATACAAACATACATACAAGCAAACAAGTACAGGTAAAACTAATATAAGCGTGTTAAAATTGAAGGCAACTGAAAGGCATTCTACCACTGAACCACCGTTGCATTTCATTATGTGACGATTTCTACTAAATCGCACTACCCGTAAGCCGCGGTAAGGAGCTTCGTTTCAAAAAGTAATAAATTTAGTAGTTTAGGTGGCGTCGTCAGTTGTGGTAATTTGACATTTCCATTCGCACAACACAAATCTGGCGGTTCGAGTTGAAACCTCAAAGCACAGCAATATTGACAAATAGTGCTCATTGTTTCAAAATCGACTGATTGATCGCCGTATCATATCTAAACGCCAAACGTTCATAGGTAATTGATTCGTTTGAAACATAAGTCGATGGTAAAAGTTCTTCCGGAGTCGTGGTAGATCTCGGTTAAAAGATTCTCATTCTGTTTACCTTCTTCTCCTTATTCTTCTTCTTTTTTAGTCTCATTGTATCGGAAGTTAAGCGCGTACATACATTTCGGCCATTCATTTTTATTTATATAGATTGGAAACTAACAAATACAGTGCATCCATACATACATATAGTCACGCCTTTGACCCGTAGTGGTAGGCAGAGACCACTTCCTTTCACTTGCTACGGTTCTTACACACATCTTTTGCTTCCTCCACTTTCATTAGTGCTCTCATACATGCTTGACGGTATTGGTACTCTTGACCTGGCCTTTCTTCAAAACAATGTCGATCTGATTAAGAACCATCTAAGCATTCCTTTGTCTACCTTTGTAATCATATCTTCTTTTACACCACAGCGTTCTCTTATCTCCCTATTCTTTACTTTTTCCAACCGAGTCACTCCGGCTATACTTCTCAGACTACTCATCTTCGCAGCATTAATCCTATTTTATGCTTCTTCTGCCAAACCCAACATTTACTACCATACATAAGTGTAGAAACCAACACACCTCTATGCACAGCCAGACGTGCCTTTTTTGACACTTTCTGGCTGTTCATAAAGCTATGCAGTGTCCCATTTATTTGTTTTCCTGCCAACACCCTTCGCTCAATGTCACTGTAATACTTTCCATCTCTCGTAAACTTTGAACCCAAGTACACAAATTCATTTACTTTTCCCATTCTTTCTCCCCCAATCGAAACTTCACAGTTTGTCATGTTTTCTTCCCTTTCAAAAACCATCACTTTCGTTTTGCTTACATTTATTTTCATCCCTTTGATTTTCAGGGCATCATGCATCCATAAAGTAACGCATAAATTCATGATTAGCTAAATAAACACTTACATGAAAATTTTTTAAAGCAGGTCCATTTTGATTTTAATTTACTATTTCTTAAAAGAATAATCTATCATACAGGGTGAATAACCTTTAGGTAAGGACGTCAGCACCAGTTTTTTTTAAAAAAAAACATCCCAGTTTTTTTAATTTGCGGCTTTTTTTTGCTGAGCTAATCCAAAAATGTGTTACAAGTTAATTTAAATTAATACAGGTTGGACAAAAATGCAATAGTTTTTCATGGCAATTGATTACTTACCAAACAATTGATAAAGAATAAACGTACACTCCAATAAAAATAAACCAAGCAAAATTTAGAGTAAATGTTTAAATTGTTCTTCATTGACCACTAAACAATGACTTAACCTGGTAAAAAATCGTCATTAACATTTTGTAGCATGGCTGGTGTTATGTTCTGCAATTCCTGTCTGATTCGGGCTTTTGGGTCACGGATATTGTCAGTTCTGTTAGTGTAGGCTTTTGATTTAAAATATTCCCGTAAAAAGAGTCTAATAGGGTAAGATCGAGTGATTTAGTGGGCCACTCCACTGTTATCCTTCTTCCGATCTAGCGATCTGGAAATAATCTGTTTAAAACCTGGTGCACAGGCAAAGCTAAAGCGAAATGTGGCGGTGCGCCATCTTTTTAAAACCATATTCTACGGTTTTAAGTATTGGCATTTTGGATATCAGGGAAAAGCTGGATCAAATAAGGAATTATTGTATTTTGTAAAAAATACTGTACTGTACTGATAGCAAGCACACTTCAAGATTTACAAATACTAGTGAACAAAGTAAATGAAGAAAGCGAACAATATGGTCTGACAATGAACGTGAAAAAAACTAAATTCATGATGATTAGCAAAAAAACAAACAATGTTGGACAAATCTACGTACACAATCAACCAGTACAACAGGTAGAAAAATACAAATACCTCGGTACCAGTATTAACAAAGACAACGACTGCTCCCAGGAAATAAGAATTAGAATAGAAAAGGTAAGATCGGCGTTTTTGAAAATGAAAAAAAATATTCTGCACAAGAGATATCAGTTTAACCTTAAAAATTGGATTGCTGAGATGCTATGTGCTGTCTGTGCTGCTTTATGGCATGGAGGCATGGACCCTGAAGAAAGAAAATATAAGAAGACTAGAGGCTTTCAAACACTGCACATACCGGAGAATACTAAAAATTAGCTAGATAGACAGAATAACAAATATTGAAGTGCTAAGACGAATGAACACAGAAAAAGAAATAATTCTGACCATTAAAAAATGAAAATTACAGTATCTGGGACATTTTATAAGGGGGTCAAAATACAGCTTGTTACAACTGATAATACAGGAAAAGATTCAAGGAAGAAGTGTCGCAAGAAGACGCCACTCGTGGTTGAAGAATCTGCGAGACTGGTACGATAAATCAATTGTTTAGATCTGTTGTTTCAAGAATACGCATAGCATTGATGATTGCCGACCTTCGCAACGAAGACGGCACCTGAAGAAGAAGAAGAGTAGAAAATACAGATAAAATTCACTCGTTGAATTTTAATCAAAAAAATATGGACCAATAATTAAATTTTTTACAATTTTTTGTGGTCTTTGCGAAGAGCATTGTTGCATCCAATTTGGATTTTTATCAGACCAATATCGGGTGTTTTGCCGGTTAAAATGTTGCCCCGAAAATAGGTTAATAATAAAATTGATATTTAATTTATTATCATTTTAATTTATCAAGTACTCGCAGAATTCAGTTCTGCGACCACAGTCATCTTTAGCGAACTCATGGATAAGACGTACTTTATAAGGATAAAATTTTGCATTTTAAAAAATATTTGATACTAAATACTTTCCAATATTCAAATCCTCAGATATCCCTTGCACTGTGCAGTGTGGATCGTCTACTACCGACAAAATTACATCTTATTTAATATTCGCATTAAGTGTAGATCTACCTTGCTTCGGTACATCCCTCTAACGTATCCTAATTCTCTGTATTTCCTTTCTATTTTGCTTACTATAAATTAAGACATACATCACGATCTGGGTGCACTTAATGAAAAAATGTGCATACCTCTTGTTGAGTCCGTATCCTATCACCAACATCAATGATCATTAAAAATTGCAATGCTCTAAAGGCATTTTAAATAAAACAGTTTGTTTTATACGATATGATAAATAAGATTAATAATACGAAATTGTACTTGAATATTTGTAACAGTTTTTCATATTAATGTTTATTTAGTTAAAATGAATTTATACGTTACTTGTGGTAAGTCCCTTTTTTATTATACCTAATTACATTCTTTCTAGTCGACATATGCTATTTGCACCCCTATTCACAAATATACAGTCCAGACTTAATCTCGGTGCTTACGTTATTCTTGAATTAACATTTACCTATATAGGAGAGGGTGATTCATAACTATTGCGACATGGGCTAAGGACAGTTGATAAGGACTAAAATATGACGATAGGACAAAGCATGCCTTAATAAAATATAGCTGTGGAAGAAGATACAAGGCGGTAAATTTGAAATTTTGTTTTTATTTTTTGCTAGTAATTTTAATACAAATTTATCAATTGCTACCAATATCGGCAGGAGGACATAACTTTAGACAAGGAATATTATTTTACATTTTGTTATAGGGGTCATTTTGTGAATGGTTCCTGATAATAAAATCGACTGGTAACTTTTTTTGACGAAACTTTTTAGTGATTTTAAAATGTAAAATAATATTCCTTGTCTAAAGTTATGTCCTCCTGCCGATATTGGTAGCAATTGATAAATTTGTATTAAAATTACTAGCAAAAAATAAAAACAAAATTTCAAATTTACCGCCTTGTATCTTCTTCCACAGCTATATTTTATTAAGGCATGCTTTGTCCTATCGTCATATTTTAGTCCTTATCAACTGTCCTTAGCCCATGTCGCAATAGTTATGAATCACCCTCTCCTATATAGGTAAATGTTAATTCAAGAATAACGTAACCACCGAGATTAAGTCTGGACTGTATATTTGTGAATAGGGGTGCAAATAGCATAGATCGACTAGAAAGAATGTAACCAGGTATAATAAAAAAGGGACTTACCACAAGTAACGCATAAATTCATTTTAACTAAATAAACATTAATATGAAAAACTGTTACAAATATTCAAGTACAATTTCGTATTATTAATCTTATTTATCATATCGTATAAAACAAACTGTTTTATTTAAAATGCCTTTAGAGCATTGCAATTTTTAATGATCATTGATGTTGGTGATAGGATACGGACTCAAAAAGAGGTATGCACATTTTTTTATTAAATGCACCCAGATCGTAATGTATCTCTTAATCTACAGTAAGCAGAATGGGAAGGAAATACAGAGAATTAGGATACGTTAAAGGGATGTACCGAAGCAAGGTAGATCTACACTTCATGCGAATATTCAATAAGATAAAGAATTTACATTAAAATTATTAGCAAAAAATAAAAACAAAATTTAAAATTTAACGCCTTGTATCTTTTTCCACAGCAATATTTTATTAAAGCATATTTGGTCCTATCGTTATATTTTGATCCAAATCACCCGCCCTTAGCCTATGTCCCAATAGTTATGAATCACCCTGTGTATATACTGTGTCCAATTAAGTCAGCCCTATAATGACAAATTTTTTATTCTTAGTTTTATGAAAAAAAATCATTCTTTATAAAAAGTTGTTCGTGGTCTAAAACTTGAAATGCAACGATCAGATATAAAATTTGTAGAGCCGTATACAAGGTTTGTCAAAAAATATGAATAGTATGCAAGAGTAAAGTAGGTACCTTTATTTTTGAAAATAGCGGCAATTGGTATAAAAAAACTACCATGATTAAAAACTATTTTCAAATATCCAATATTATCGATTCGCCATAAAAAACAATATTTAATAATTTTCGGTATAAATAAATTATGCGAATTTTGTAAATTACACATCAGCTATTTTAATGAAAAGCATAACCTTTTGGTTTATTAATAAGTTCTGTAACAATGTTCTATTGCATTTGAATAGCTAATGCATACATATCATAATATTTTATTTTGCAAATGAAAAGATATTTAAGTTAAGCAATACGTGATAAGTAACATTCATAACAATATTTGAAATAAAATAATTTTTATTTTGCTTCGATTTACTAATGCCTTAATATATCCACCATCTCTTTCTAGGCATATAATGGTTAGTTTATCAAATTCCCTAAATACATTATTGATCATATCTACAGTAATTTCCTGACATGCTTCTATAATTATCCTTTCCAAATGATCATTATCTTGAAAAGGCCGTTGCTGATAAACACTATATTTTATGTAGCCTCTTAAAAAATAATCCATAACGGTTAAGTCGAGATCTGGTCGGCCAAAAAATTTCGGAATATCTATGTATTACTTTGTATTTTGTAAATAGTTCTACGGTATTCCCTATCAGCTATACTGTAAGTATGGCATGTAGCACCGTCTTGCTAATACCATACTAAATATGTCTAAATATAGAGGTTTATTTAAATTGGTGGGCAGTTCAAAAGGACCTATTAAATAATCACACCACACCAAATGTTAACCTTAAACTCTTGCTGAAAATGACTTTTTCTCTTAGCATGGGGATTTTCAGAATCCCACAAATGATTATTTTTCAATAAAATATTCCTCGTCTGGTAAATGTTGCCTCATCAGTAAAAAGAATTGTATCGAGTAAATCTGGGTTAATATTTTGTTTATCCGGAAAGGAGTGTAATTGTATGGAGGAATTTTTCTCTCTTCAATATTCTAAAAACAGATGATTGGCTTATCCCTGTTGCCAGACTTAATCGGCGAGTACTGATATCTGGATTCTCTGCAAAAGGAATTAAAATTTCAGTTTGTAGTTGGGTTGCCTTCGATTTTGGTATGCAGTGTGTCCCAGATTCGCTTCTCTATACAGGGATCACGGCTCTTATTATACCTACAGCAAAGGTTAAATGGGGAAAGTTTTATAGAAAGCTAAATACATTCGATAACCGGCTTTACATTTACGATCGGTTAATTGGTTTTAAAAATATCGGCGAAAAACCGAAAATGGCGTTTTTAGCCAGTAAATCCGAAACGATTAATTTGACAGATCTTAAAATGTGACATTATTTTGACACTTTTTCAAGACGAATACGATAGCGTGTATGACATTACTCAATCGTCTTTTGTTATTCCGCAATCCACCTCAACTTTCATTTTTCTTATGACAGCCATACTGGATTTTTTGATTTTTGGAGAGTATAAAATTTTTAGTCTAGTGATGTCTCACAAGTGCATTAAAGATTAAAGTTTCATCGAAATATCACACTTTGTAAAGTTAGGTCTTCATTTTTTCTAAAGAGGCCATGATTTACTTGTCAAAAAATAACATTAATAAGTAACGCACAAAAAAACGCATGAATACATTGAATTTTCAATGAACGTAATGAACGTAAATGATGACTTCTCAACAAATCAGATATTTTGGCGAAAACTCCCAACTGTGAGTGTGTTGATAAACAAGTCAGAAAATCGTCGTTAATTAAATAAACACTTGAACCTTTGAACAATATACAAGTAGATACAAATTGAAAATAAAAATCGTGACAGAAACATTTTACAAATTGTAAAATATGATGTAATGTAAAATCTACTTATGTTCTTAACTGCTGCCTAACTGGGTATCAATTTACAGATTCATAAAATGACATCCATTTGCATCGAGACTTTCTGACAATTGATGACTGTTTTTCGTACAACTCTTGTGTATTTCCGTTAATGTTTTTAAATGTGTCCGAAACTTTTTGTCCCAACATTTCTATGGTTGTGGAAGTATTAAATTCATACACCTCATTCTTTGTGTGAATCCAGAGGTAGAAATCCATAGGCGAAAGGTCAGGGGATCTATGAGGCCAAGATATTGGACCATTTAATGAAATAACTTTTTCATTAAACTGCTCTCTAAAGAAATTTCAGACTTGATTGGTGTTGTAAACCGGACATCCATCCTGTTAAAACCAGGTTTTTCTAAACTTATCTTCGGTAAGAGTAACTCGGAAAGCCGGCACAACCTGGCTTTGCAAAAGCTCCAGAAAACTCTGTCCGTTTGGGTTACAGTAAAAAAATGGACGATTTACTAAAATAATTAATAATTTATAATAGATAATTTATAATAGGTGCCTCATTAAGAAAGGTGAGTTAGATTGAATTACTAATGACCCCACACCAAACGTTACTTCCAAATCTGGTTTGTAGACGTCTCTGTGCAACTTCGCGAGGGTTTTTACAGCCCAATGATGAGTGTTGTGCTTATTAAAAACTCCACAATTCGTAAACCCACTCTCATCAGACCGCAAGATATGATTAACCAAATCGGGATTTTTATTACACTTCCTGGTACCACTTACAGAAGCGCATTCGTCTTGCAAAATCAGTTTCCTTAAGTCCTTGAACTATTGTGGGGTTGTATGAATGGTACTTATTCTTATTAAATATTCTCTGTACCGTTGATTTAGACACACCAATTTCACGTTATGCAGTTTTTACCGATGCCCTATGGTTTTCGTTGACAACTTGTAAAATTTTTCTGTCGTGATTTTCATTCTTAATATTATATCCGTTTCTAGGTTGTTCGGAGGCCCCATCTTCTTCTTCTTTTGCCCTTTAATTCGTCCAGTTTTAAACATAGGCCTCCCTTAGTATTTTTCAATTATTTCTGTTTTGTGCTTTTCATGTCCAATGTGTTCCTCTTATCTTTTTAATGTCGTCTCCCCATCTCATCTGGGGTCTTCCTCTTGTTCTTTTTTCCATCCATTGTTGTATATCGGTATTCCATCTGTTGTCTTTTTGTCTGTCGTTATGACCTACGAAGCTCCATTTTAGCCTGGCTATATGTTGTTCTTCGTCTTTAAGTTTTGTTTTGTTTCTTATCCAGTTGTCTTGTTTTTTATCTTTCAATTTTACTCCTTATTTTCTTCTTCTAGGTACCATGACCGTTTAACGATCGTTGGCGATCATGTTTGCAATCATTATTTTGTTCGTAGCTGCTCGGAAAAGTTGTATAGTGGTGAGACCAAACCACTGTCTGAGATTGTTAAGCCAGGAAGTTCTTCGGCTGCCGGGGCGTCTCTTACTATTAATCTTAGCCTGTATTATAAGATGTAAAATGTCATACTTTTCTGGGTGTCTCATGATATGTCCGAAATATTCAAGTTTTCGTTGTTTTACAATATTGACCACTTCTGTATCTTTATGCATTCTTCCAAGCACCTCCTAGTTTTACTCCTAGCATTGACCTGTTTATAGCTCTTTGTGTCTTCACTACTTTATCCATGTTTGCTTTTGTCATGGTCCACGTTTGGCATGCATATGTAAAAATCGGGAGTATGCATTGATAGAATACTCTTGTTTTCAAGTATTTTTGGATTTTCTAGTTTTTAGGACCCATTTTAGTTTCCTAAATCCTGCCCAGGCTAAGCTGACCCTTCTTTTTATCTCCGCTATTTGATTTTCCTTGTTTATTTTTATTATCTGTCCCAAGTATACGTACTCGTTGACCGCTTCTATTTTCGTGCCGTCTACCGTTAGGCATCTATTATCTTGTGTATTTGTCATCGTTTTTGTTTTCGTGTAATTCATTTTTATACCTACTTTTTCGGATTCTCTTGCTAGTTCGGCGACTATAGTTTGTAATTTTTCAAAGCTAGGAACTCTTATTACTACGTCATCTGCATATCTCAGGTGGTTTAAGTTCTTCCCATTTATGTTTAGTCCTATATTTGTTCAGTCCATTGCTCTGAAGACATCTTCCAGTGCTAATGTAAATAGTTTAGGGAAAATAACATTTCCCTGTCGCACTCCTCTCTTAATTGCTATAGGTTTTGTGGTTTTCTCCAGTTGTATTGTCATTGTTGCATTTTTGTTAATATTATGCATTAGCATTCTATATCTGTAGTTTATTCTACAGTTGTTTAAAGCTCTTTCTATTGTCCACATTCAACGCTATCAAAGGTTTTTTCGTAATCGACGAAGGCTAAGTGAAGATCTAGGTGATATTCGTTAGCTTTCTCTATAAATGTTCTAATTGTTAAGAGGTAGTCAGTGGTGCTATATCCTTTTCGTAATCCTGCTTGTTCTGTTGGTTGGTATGAATCCATTTTGTGTGTTGGTCTGTTGTTAATAATTCTCATGAAAAGTTTATAGGTTTGAGACAGTAATGAGATGGGTCTGTAATTCTTTAAATCCTTTTTGTTGCCTTTTTTACATAACAAGATCGTAATACTTTCTTTCCATTCTTCGGGTATTTTTCCTTTATGTAGGGACTGATTAAAAAGATTCCATAGTATTCCAACGAGTTCTTATTTTTCCTCTTTTAGCATTTCAGCAAGGATTTCATCTGGTCCTGGTGCCGTATTATTCTTTAGTTGTGACAATGCGTCCTCTATTTCGTAGTTTTCTATTTTCGGCATTGTTTCTGAGTTTACATTCGCGATTCTTTTCTTGATATATTTTTGTGTGTTAACGTCTGTCTTTTTCTTTGAGGTATACAGTTTTTTATAAAACTTTTCTACTTCTTCTGCTAACTTATCAGTATCTCTCATGTCCTTTCCTGTTTCATCCGTCAATGAAATTAGTACTGGCTTCCCTAAATTCGGCCGCAAACAGTTTAGGCCCCTATTTCTCTCAATTACTTGCTCGATTTTGTTTTTATTGTGTTTTCTTAAGTCCTTTATAGTTTTTCTCCTGATGAGTTTGTTTATTTCTACAACCTAACCAAACTGCGCCAATGGCCCATGAGCTTCATGCAAGATCGCTAATTACATGTGGCAGTTGACGGTATTTCTTCTGATGCGTTTAAAACCAATGCTGGGATCCCCCAGGGTTCTATCCTGTCCCCCACCCTATTTCTTCAACACATCAACAACTTCTTGAAAACCACCACGAACCCCATTTACAGTTTCGCAGACGACAGCACACTTGTCTCAACTTTCCCATTATATCGATAACTTTCGGTGAAGATACAAATAGACTCAGGCAGGAACAGGTTGACTCCATCAATAGAAATCTTGAAGCAATCGTCGAGTGGGGAACCAAAATTCTTGTTCAGTTTAACGCCCAGAAAGCACAAAGCGCCACGTTTTCCAAGACAGTAAATTCCTTAAATCACTCCATTACAATGTCCGGAAATACCCTTGAATCAAGTCCTATTATCTCGATTTTGGGAGTCACGGTATCTAATAATATGTCTTGGCATGACCATGTTGCTAACATCGCAAAGTCAGCAAGCCAGAGGCTAGGTTTTCTGTGGAAAGCTAGAAAGTTTTTTACTCCTGATCAACTGTTGACGACGTACAAGGCTCAAATCCGACCTCTACTGGAGTATTGCTCGCACATTTGGGGTTCAGCACTAAGGCATTCTCTTCGTCTTCTAGATTCTATTCAGAAAAGGGCCATTTGGTTAATGAACAGCTTAATTTTCACAGATACCCTTCACCCACTAGAACATAGAAGAAGAGTTGCAGACCAGTCATTACTCTACAGATATTTCCATGGCAGATGCTCCAGAGAAATAAAAACTCTTGTACCACCATTGGCCACATTCGACTGAAGAACTCGGCACGCTGATCAGTCTCACCCATTTACTTTCAAGATTGACACTACAAGGACCAATTTCCATCAAGAATCCTTCTTTTACAGGGCTGCTACGGAATGGAACAAGCTTCCAAAATCAGTTTTTCCAGAGAACTATGACCTGCAATTTTTTAAAAAGCGGGTTCACAATCATCTCCTTTCTATAATCCCTTCCTATTCTAATAGTCGCAGTGCGGGCTGTCCGCAGCCCACACGATAGGTCTACCCTTTTTGCGATTATTTTCAGTAACAAAAAATTATTCTGCCGTGTTTGTAGATACTCGCAGACTTTCCTTCGATAAGGGCCAGTTCAGGGAACGGAAAATAAACTATAGTTATAATATGTCTGCTTATTCTGCACTGTAGGTAAGAACGAAGGACCACTACCCAAATTTAACGTCATGGATAGATTGACAACAAGATTAAAAAGAGTTAAACTTAGTTACAGAAAATATCAATTCGTTTATTACAATGGTTGCAATAAATGTGGCAACGTAGCCAGTTGTAAAATGGACCATAAAAAAGAAAAGGGGATTTTTACATTAGACAGTTACTTATAACAAATAATTAATAAAGGTGTAAAAAGATAAAACTACAAATACTAAATTAAATGGATATGTATGGATATTGGATATGTTACATTTACACTACACCAAATATTTAACTAATTTACTTGTATTGAAAGGGAAAATACATAAGAGGATGTTAACGTAAGGGTGATATTTTTACGACTCTTTTAGTTGGAAAGTAACCACACGGAGACCGTATATTTCGGGAAAGTTCGGGCGACTCCCGATTGTTCTGACCGTTGAGTAATGTAAGAGGATCGTCGCGTTTTGAAAAATGGGTATATTTAAAATTTGCTTCTGGTTAGGATTCATAGAATTCTAACAGTGTTCTTTTGCCTTCGCTTATTAGTTTTCGCCTGCTTTTCATCAATTTAATTGTCTCGACATTCAGTCTCTTTTTTTTTCACTCTCGGGTTGGCACTTTTCATTCTTGCTTCTACGAGATTTTTTCCCATTTCTTTATTGATTCTATTGATGTCTGTTCGTAATTGCTTCTTATGGTTTTCTCTTAAGATCCATTTATATTAATAATAATAATAATAATAATTGTCTTTATTATTTTTAAAATATAAATGTTTACAATAGAATAAATGTAAAAACAGATTCATTAATTAAAAATAAAAGGCGAAGTTCAGCTTTTGAGGCATTAAGCACCATAAAAGTTGCTCTACCACCTAACCTTAAGGAGTGTACATGCTTAAATAAAGAAAGAAAATTAAAAAAATTAAAAATTTAAAGGTTGGTATCCAGACTAAGTTTAGGAGTTATAGCTTGAAACATTTTTAATTTTTAAAATAAAATAATCAACAGAGTGTTCAGGTTTGAGTAGTGAAAGGATATTTAGCAACAGATACTTTAAACTTACTAATTTTATAACTTTTAAGATCTGTAGGAAGTCCGTTATAGACATGGCTAATTTGATATCTGAAAGAGGATCTAAAAAGTTCTAACCTAAAGATTGGGACTGTAATTAAACCTCTATTTCTATTGTTAAGATTGTGAATATCCTATATGTTATTTTTCGATGTAAGTAAGACGGCTTTCTTGTAAGTACCATTTTATGATAGAGACACTCCGAATGTAATATCCTTCTATTATTCATGTTTAACCACCCAATTTCTTTAAGTTTATTTGAGACGCTACGGCGTCTTTGAATACCAAATATCAAAGACAACAGTTCTGCATTTTCTGAATTTTCTTTTTATATTCAACAATTAAACATGGACCATATAGAGCGTCAGCATAATTAAACACCGATAAAATGAAAGTCTCACATAGTGTTTTTTTTTACGCCAAATGGCAAAAAATGTCTGATGCCAAAAACTGTTTTCAAAGACATGTATACTTTTTAAAGTACCGTGTTAATATGCTTCTCAAACCTCAAATCAGTGTCCAGGATCACACCTAAATTTTTAGCTTCCGAGACCGTAGCTAGTTTTTCATTATTTATCTTAACATCAATCTTACTGGAAATCTTTTGACGATTTAGTTTGGAGCCAAATAGGAGAGTTTTTGATTTAGTGAGATGGATTAAAATGCAATGATTTTTAGCAGCTTCTACAAATGCATTAAGGTCAGCATTAATCGTATTACAAGCATGTTCAATTGCCTGCTATAGTAGAGTTGGGTGTCATCTGCGTATAAATGTGTACTATAATTAGATATTTGTTGCAATAGTTGAGACGTATAAATTGAGAAGAATAACGGACCCAATATTGAGCCCTGTGGTACACCCGACGAAAGTAAAAGTAGCTCTGAGCTTTTGTTATTTAGAGAGACACGTTGCTGTCTATTTCTTAAATAATTACTAACTAATAAGTGAGCATTTTCTGAAAAACCTATATATTGTAGTATATTAATTAATAAGTCATGATTTATAGTGTCGAATGCTCTTCTAAAATTGAGCAGTATAAGTAGTGTACACTTACCACCATCAGTAGCCTTAATAATATCATCTACTATATGAAGAAGAGCAGTTGTATAACTATATCCCTTACGAAAACCCGATTGAATTGATGGTAATATTGAAAACGAAACTAAGTGCTCTTTTATTTGAGTGTCCATGGCTCTCTCTATAATTTTTGACAATATGGGTAATATGCTGATTGGGCGAATATCTTTGAACTCTTTGGGATTGTTTACTTTTGATAATACCCGCACAACTGCACTCTTCCATATTCCGCGTTTTGTCTTATTTTGTTGGGGTCGATTGTCGTTGGTTTTTTCCCTGTTTTCTGCGTTTCCAGTCTGTTTATTTTTATTTTGGCTCTTAGTATGCGATGGTCGCTACCGGTTAAGAATCTATTAAGTGCGGTTACATCTTCAAATATTTGTATATTTTGGCAAAGAAAGTAGTCGATTTCATTTTTTGTCTCGCCATTTGGTGAAATCCATGTCCATTTTCAGTTTGGTTTTTTGTTAAAGTAAGTATTCATTGCATAAAGGTTTTTTTATTCTAAATACTCCAGTAGTCTTTCACCTCTTGTATTTTTCGTTCCAAATCCATATTCACCTATTCTGTTTTCTAAGTCTTTTACTTTCTTTTCAATTTTGGCTTTAAAATCTCCCATAATGATTGTCGGTTTTATATTTTCTTCTTCAAGTGCTGTAATGATATCTTCGTAGAATTCGTCGATTTCTTCTTTCTACTGCATTGCCCCATGGTTGATTAAATTAACTACGATTTTTCTGAATTGAGTTTTATGAGGCTGAGGTAATGTCGGCGTTTCAGCGTGACTGCAAGTACAGCGCTAACATGTCAAACTTTTCTTCATTTAAATAGGAAATACAGGCCATATTCAACGGGTTTCGAATATTTGTGTGTCAACTTTGTGATTTTATTAAGAGTAAAGGTACTACTTATTGAAACAAAACTTTGATACTTTTGAATTATTTAACGTCAAAGTCAGAGCCTCCTCAGATGGATAAATTGTGTAACTTATAAAAACCCAATCCAAAAAATCTATGACAAGAACGAAACAAAAATTAAAATAGGACGAAATATCTCCAATGGGTTCACTGTTACAAAAGGTTTGAAACAGAGATGCTGTCTTTCGCTGAAACTTTTTAAAATTTATTTAGAACAGGCCCTCAAAGTATGGAAACGGAAATGCAATGGTATGGAAATATCTCTCAATAATAATAATAATAATAATAATAATAAAAATAATAATAATAATAATAATAATAATAATAATAATAATAATAATAATAATAATTTCCCCTCCGAGGAGCTGTGGGACCTTGTCGTGGTGGAGGGGCTCAGTAGCTACGATGATTCTGCGAGCGATGCCGGCGGGAGTTATATACTCCTGGTAGGGCCACCCATGCCGGTAAGGTCGATGATGAGTAGCGAAGCTAAGGACAGCTCAACAGGAGTAAACCTGAAAAAAAATCCGGAACCTAAGGTGGAAGACATCGTGCCGAGAGGTGAATGGCTACTCGTAGATAGTCGCTTACGATTCCTTGTGAGACCAGACGAATCTCACACGTATTTCAGTCCCTCTGTGGTAAGGGAGCACTGCCACAGTTGACTTACATTTCTGCCCTACTCGTGGGAATTTTATGGAAAAACCATTTAATCAAAAGGAGGTGCCTCCCTCCCAAAACAGAGGTAACCCTATCTACACGAGCCAGGAGACGACGATACAACCTCGGTTCCTGGTCGTTAAGAGAATAGAAGGTGACTTTAGTTCAACTAATCCCTTCTTGATACAGAAGTATCTGTATGGACAAGTAGGACATGTTAAAAATCTAAAGAAAATTAGAGAAGGTTTACTGATAGAAACCTCATCTGCTGCGCAATCAAGACAGATAATGAAATTAAAGAAATTTTTAGAATACGACGTCGAAGTTACAGCCCATGCTAGACTGAATTACTCGAAAGGTGTAATCAATTGCAGAGACCTCTTGAACTGTACTGAACAAGAAATATTGGAAGAACTCAAAGATCAACATATAATAGAAGTCAGAAGAATCAAAAGTAAAAAAGATGGTACCCTTTTTGATACCCCTAACCACATTTTGACTTTCAATTCGCCCAAAATTCCGAAAGAAGTGAAAGTAGCTTTTTACGTTTTGAAGATCCGTCCTTTTATCCCATCCCCGATGCGATGCTTCCGCTGCCAACGTTTTGGCCATACCGCCATCAGATGCTCTGAAGACCAGAAGTGCGTATGTGGCAAAACTTTACATGAAGGAACCCCATGTCAACCCCCATTCAAATGCGTGAACTGTGGAGGACCTCACTCTGTCAGGTCGAAAGACTGTCCAGTTTACAAGCAAGAAATAGCCATCCAGGAAAGAAAAGTAAATGAAAACATCTCCTACAACGAAGCAAAAAGAAAAGTTATTGTTACCACCCCGAAACCTAATATTTCATACGCCCAAGCTAGTTCATCACCAGCAGCTCCTAACACCCAAGATATCATCAAAGAATTACTCCCCCTCCTGATCGATGCAATAAAATTCCACCTCCCTCCCCTGGCCTTCACACCCCCTTACCCAATCCGTCCCTCCCGTCCCACTGACGGCCAATCGGAGGGATCTCTTTCACGCCCTACATCCCAAATGTCTAAACGTGGCAGATCTGACAGCTCTGATTTAGAATCAATGACGAGCGAAACCTACCCCAACTCTCAAAGTAGTACCAAAAAAAAAAAAAAGAAAGGATGGCCTAAGGGCAAGTCACGAAAAGGCCTTCCTACGCCACAAACTGACACGGAAATTCTAGACCCAACCCCAACTGACGGACCCCAGCAGTCAAGTCAACAACCAAGAGATATATCTTAGCTCAAAAATTCTTTGTTTTTTCAGTTTTTTTTTTTTCTCTCTTTTTATAAACTCACATACTTTGTGTATTTCAATAAATACAAAATTTCAATGGCTAACACAATGATACAATGGAACTGCAACGGAATCATTAACAAACTCAGTGAAATTCAAATTATGAAAAATGAGAACTCTCCCTTTGTCTTAGCTATCCAAGAAACACACCTCAAACCTAATGAATCCTTCCGGCTGAGAGGTTATCAATGTTTTCGGAAAGACGTCAATCCTACTTATAGAGCAAGGGGAGGTGTCGCTATTTTTGTTCGAAATAATATTCCAACAAAAGATGTAAGATTAGTTACCAACCTTCAAGCAACTGCTGTCCAGATTGAGGTCCCTTTGAGAACTACCATCTGCAACATTTACTTGCCTGACGGTAACTGGCACCCTGACCATATCCAGAATATTATCGACCAACTACCCCGCCCATTCTTGATTCTTGGCGACTTCAATTCTCACTCCCCCCGATGGGGAAACTCCAAACACGACAACAGAGGAAAAAAGGTGGAATCGTTGATAGAAACAAATAATTTATGCATTTTAAATAATGGTAATCCTACGCATTTTGAAGCACGATCCGGCAAGACATCGGCAATTGATCTCAGTTTATGTTCCCCTCATCTGGCGACTAGGCTTGCATGGGATACCGATGAAGACCTTCACTCCAGTGATCACTTTCCGATTACCATTCATGTCGATGTCCCCACAAAGAGTTTTGCGTCAAGGGAACGATGGCTCACAAAGAATGCGGACTGGGAGAAATTTTCTGATCACGTAAATATCTCGAACCTTTCGAACGATATCGAAAAAGCAGTGGACTCCATCTCTTCCGCTATTCTCAACGCAGCTAAAATTAGCATCCCAATATCGAAACCATCAAAAACCCATCGTCCAGTTCCCTGGTGGAATGACGAGATCAAAATGGCGATCACCAAAAGAAAACAAGCATATAATAAATTTAAAAGGTATCCCACTCTTGAAAACTTGATAGCCTTCAAAATGACTAGAGCGACAGCGAGGAGACTCATCTTGAATGCAAAGAAAACTTCCTGGGAAGAATACATCTCGTCGATTAATCCCGAGGTGGGGCTCGGCGAAATATGGAGAAAAATCAGAGTCATTGCTGGTAAAAACACTATGGATAGTCCTGTCTCTCTCAACTATGATAATCGGGTGATCTCGGACCCCGTGGAGATCTGCGAGGCGTTTGCGAACCATTTTGCACAGAACAGTTGCTCAGACATCTATGATGAAGATTTCATGAACGTGAAAACATATGAAGAAAGAAATATCCTCAATTTTAATACCCCACATATCCTGCACTATAACCTCCCTTTCTCCGTCAATGAATTAGATTTCGCCCTCGAGAACTGCTCGGAATCTGCAGCTGGCCATGATAATATCTCATATAGTATGATTATACACTTGCCCATCAATGAGAAACTGAAACTCCTTGAGCTGTATAATAAAATATGGGATTCTGGTACTTACCCAAAAGTATGGAGAATCGCCATAATCATTCCTATTCGGAAACCAACTAAATGTCCTACGGATCCTAACAACTACCGCCCAATTTCCCTAACAAGTTGCCTAGGTAAAGTTTTTGAAAAAATGATTAATTTGAGATTCTCATGGTGGATTGAATCGAACAACTTAATTTCCCAGCTCCAAGTCGGCTGCCGCAGCAGACGCTCAACAACGGATGCCCTGATTTTCCTCGAGAACGAGATACAGGATACTTTTTGCAACAGAGAACACTTAGTTGCAGTGAGTTTCGACTTACAAAAAGCCTACGATAGAACATGGCGTTTCTCCATTATGCAGCAATTGCACACTTGGGGACTGAGAGGCAACATGGCCATTTTTATACAAAGTTTCCTACAAGATCGAACCTTCCAGGTTCGGATAGGAGCCATTGATTCCTCATATAGAACACTCGATAACGGAATTCCTCAAGGCTCAGTGCTAAGTGTTTCCCTTTTCGCAGTGGCCATTAATATCCTTCTCGAAAAAAGTCAAAATCATGTCAAAAAAGTATTATACGTTAACGATTTAATCCTACTCTACAGACACAAGTCCATGGAAAACATTAACGAACATTTAAATAATGAAATACTTACCCTTGATAAATTAGCCAGATCAAGAGGTTTCCTGTTTTCGAAAGAAAAAACAAACTGCATACACTTTTGCAAATTAAGATTAGCCCACCCAGATCCGGAACTGTTTATCCAAGGTCATCCAATTAGCATTCAAAACTCGATTAAATTCCTAGGCATAATTTTTGATAAAAAACTGAACTGGGAAGAACAACTCCATCAACTAATTTCAAAGTGTCAAAAAGCTATGAACATCATGAGATGTATGTCAAACATTAAATGGGGTGCAGATAGAGAAATCCTTCTAAATTTATACAAGTCGGTAATCCAAGGCCGAATGGATTATGGTGCCATTGCTTACAATTCTTGCAGACCCTCAAGGCTGAAACAATTGGATAACCTCCAACTGACAGCCCTAAGATTGGCCACTGGTGCTTTCAGAACCAGCCCTGCAGTTGCAGTGCAATGCGACTCAACGATACTTCCTCTTGACCTGAGAAGAGACCTCCAAACGATAACCTTCGCAACCAAAGTTCTATCTCAGCCACTCCATATTAACCACTCCAGCTTTACATCCCCCGATGAGTATGCTTTCAGACCAACGGCAACTAGACCAACTCGAATTCGTTTTCATGAAGCCTGCAGAAAATACTCTACAGAGAGTTTCTCCATTTTAACCAACAACGTTCCTTCTATCCCGCCATGGCAATTTACCCTACCAACCTTAAATTACGGATTATCATCATGGAAGAAAAGCGAGACATCTAGCTCAACTTACAAAGCTCTTTTCATGAATGAAATATTTTTGTACACAAATAGTCTCATCATTTACACCGATGGATCGAAAACAAGTGATGGTGTTGGCGCTGCAATTGTAATAGGAGAAAACGAGCACTTCTGGTCTTTGAATCCTAAATGCTCAATTTTCACTGCGGAACTATACGCCGTATGGCAAGCCCTCCTTTTCTTTTCGTTTTCAACCCACCAAAGCTGCGTAGTTTGTTCTGACTCATTGAGTGCAATTCAGTCACTAAATAACAGGTTCACAAGAAATAATTATTGCCAAAATATCTTAGAACTAGTTACTTATCTAGCGCCGGAAAAAAAATGCACCATTCTTTGGACTCCTAGCCACTGTGGCATCACTGGTAACGAGAGGGCAGATCTTGCGGCGAAACAAGCAACACTCACTCCAGAAGATGAAGGAATCCCTATTCCTTATACTGATATGAACATCCAAATCAACTCAAAAATTTTTAGTACATGGCAAGAAAGATGGACCTCCCAAAATACTCAATTAAACAATATTAAGCCAAATACTAATAAATGGAGATACCCAATTACCCTGAACAGACGTGAACAAGTAATTACTTGACGCCTCAGAATCGGACATACCCATCTCACGCACTCGTATCTCTTAGTGGGAGGGCCCAGACCCCGATGCGACCATTGCAATACAAGAATGTCAGTTGCGCATATCTTCTCATGTCCGATGTACACGTATCTCAGGCACAATATGGGAATAAACCCTGAATTTGAAAATAATTTGAATAATTCCGAAAATATTAGAAAAGCTCTTACCTATATTGATCATCTTCGTTTAACAAATAGAATTTAAATACTATACTGGCAGCTAAATGATCATGGCAATCGAACGCTGCCTAATCAAAAAAAAAAAAAAAAAAAAAAAAAAATAATAATAATAATAATAATAATAATAATAATAATAATAATAATAATACCCTATATACCCTATGTTTCGCCGACGACCAAATCGTAATAGCACAGGATCAGGATAATTTAAGCTATATGACTCGAAAACTTATAGAAAAGTACAAGAAATGGGGCCTCGAAGTCAACATAAAAAACAGAGTGCATGTGAATTGGTAATTCGTAAAACGCTATAAGCCGAAATATATATATATATATATATATATATATATATATATATATATATATATATATATATATATATATATATATTAGAGGTTTTTTTTTAATTTATTTGGGTAGCAGTTAGGAGTGACCAATTCAATAAAAATTCTTCGTTTTTTCACTGAATTGGTCACTCCTAACTGCTACCCAAATAAATTAAAAAAAACCTTTAACATAGATTTACAGTTTATATATATATATATATATATATATATATATATATATATATATATATATATATATAAACCCAATCTGACAAATAAATCATGGCCTCCTTAGGAAAAATTAAGATCTAACTTTAAGAAGTGTGATATTACGATGATTCTCCAATCTTTTATGCATTTGTAAGACATCACTAGACTGGAAATTTTACACATTCTAAAAATCCAATATGGCGGTCATAAGAAAAATGAAAGTTGAGGTGGTGGATTGCGGAATAATAAAAGACGATTGAGAAATGTTATACACGCTATCGTATTCGCCTTGAAAAAGTGTCCCAATAATGTCAGGTATAATAGGAGCCGAGATCCCTGTATAGAGAAGCGAATCTAGGATACACTGTATATTATATTTTTTGGGATTAAAATTTTTACCTCGTAACAATAAGTTAAATAGATTTTATTTCAACGATAAATAAAGCAATTACCATTCAAAGTTAAATAAAAGTTACGAATAACTAGCTACTTGAAATTTTACTTTGTAACAAGGTTGCATTGATGGGCACTACATATCTGCTTTATTATTTTGTTGGTAATTTTTTTTTAATTTTTGCATGTAATTAAAAACTTACATACTTATACAGGGTGTTAGTAAATAAGTGCGACAAACTTCGGGGGGTGATTCTGCATAAAAAAAATGACAGTATGCTATATAAACGTATGTTCGCAAATGCTTTGTTTTCGAGATACGGGTTGTGGTTTAATGTTGTTGTATTAGATAGTTCTTGATAATTTATTAAAGATATAAAAAATACGCGATGTTTTATTTACTTGCATAAAAACGACGCCCCATACGAAAAAAGGCAAGAAAGATTTTTTGTCACTAATTCACCGAGAAATTCAAACATGATTTTTAATTTGAAATATCTCAGTGGCGTACCATTTTTTTTCTCTAAAAAAATTGGGATCATTAACCGTATGCGCGCCAATGATGAACATAAAATTCTTTATTGCATGTTGAAAAATGCGCAATAACTACCTCTTAAAACCCACAACATTTAATTTGCATATTTCGACCGGTATCAAAGCAATAAATAAATCGTCAGTTTTTAAAAAAAACTTTAACACACCGTATCTCTAAAACGAAGTGTTTGCGGACATACGTTTATATAGCAAACTGTCATTAATTTTTCATGCAGAATCACCTCCTAAAGTTTGTCGCACTTATTTATTAACACCCTGTATATCTTTATATACATGAAGTATATGTAGTAACTTAAATTTATGAAAAACATACAATTGAATGAATAAAACTTAAAACAATTGATTTTTAATCAACCAGCATCTTTAATATTTATTATGATGAAATAAATAAAACATAATATTTTGCTCTCCTACATGCTCACTAAAATATTTATTTTGATAAAATATATTTTTATATGTAAACAACTTTCAATACTAATACCTAGTTAACACGACGTGTTTTAACCACTATTGGCATTTTAGACATAATCTGTATAGTATTTACTAGTGGGGGGAGGCTACTCGGCCCAACTAAACTAATAGTAATGGTTTCTACTCACTTGGTCAGTCAAATCACTCGGTCAATTACTTACTATAAAATAAATTACTAATTAAAGGGAAACTTCAACGCGTCAACACTCCATCCTTAAAAACATAATTTATATTATTATCAGTAGTAATATCCCTGGGACATTGATAATAGACGAGATAATTTTTTGACAATCGAAAGCTCGTTGCTTGGAAACAACCCTTAGCCTTCGGTTTCGGCTTGTCATAAAATTATAAGGCATTTGTCAATGTCCAAAGGATATTCGGCGGAAACTTTTTTGAGAAAAAAATTTATAACTTAATGCAACCAAACCTTTATTTATTTATTAAAAGTACAGTTAGTATAAGTACAGTTATTAAAATTAAACCAAACATTAGATTATGCTGTTCTCTATTATAAAAGATCTATTACCACGCATATTATTTATGATCTTGCTGTGGTGTTCTTGATTGAGATTTAAGTATGGTTTTATAGAATTTTGATTGCTATGACCAGTAATTTTCAGCAATTGTTGTACTTCTACACCCCTTTTTTCCAATTTGCTAACAGCAGTTGATCTATTCAAGTGATTTGTTATCTTTTTGTCCTTTACATTCAAGCCAATTGCCTTAGCAGCAGATTTAGTCCATCCATTTATTGTATTTCTTTTAATAGGTACATTATCGTACCATTTGTCAGTTTCATTTTTCTAGTGTCGATTTCGTTTTAAGAACAGTCGTGGTTAGGTAATATTGTCGTCTCGTTTTGATATCAGTTTATGAAAAAGACGTACAGGGCAGCTTTGTCTTTCACTATTGGAAACCAACCATTTACTACTTGTACAGCTTTTAGAACCACCTTGTCACGTTTTACTGAACACCGGGTTGTATTCAATGCGATTTGTTGGAGAGTCCTAATTATTTTTCCCGATATAAAAAAAACCATCAGACAAGCAACTGCCTCTCCTTCTCGCCAGCATTAAAAACGCCGATATTAGTGTCAAATTCATAGTTTTCAAAGTCACTGAGTCTGATTGTGATATCTCCAATGTTGTTAGCACCCCTATGAAAGGGGTGGGAAGGGGATGGAATAAAAATCTTTTAAAAACGCTTTATTAGTGTCGAATTTTTAGTTGTCGGCGTCGCTGAGTTTGATGGTGATATTCCCAAAGAAGGCAAGCTAACGTTCGGACAGGACAAGGTCTGCCGTGTCCGCTAGTAAAAATATAAAAATAAAAAAGTTTGTTGACTCTGAAAGGCACGAGTCTTAATCTAAAGTTATTACTGCAATAACAATTATTAATAAGTATTATTTATTAATTTAATATTACAAAACACATAATATGTTACTACTTATACCATAAAAAGAAACAAAGTATGTTGAATCACTTCAACAAATTTTCAGTGCAACCACCTCCTACTTCTAAACAGTTATCCAATCTCCGCCTTTCTTCTCTCACTGAAGCTTTACGTAACATTTCTTAAGATAGTTCATCGCAAGCATTTCTGATTTTTCTTTTAAATGTTCTAAGTTTACAGGTGGTGTTCTGTAAACTTTATTTTTTAAAGTTTTCCACAAGAAGAAGTCTTGTCAGGCGTGCTGTATCGAGTTCTTTGGATAATCTTTAAAATACTGCAAAACAGTGGCAACAGTAGGTATTGTCAGAATTGACCCTTTTAACAATTTTTCTTCACTTTCGAGAAGAAAATACCTCGTTCATTGCAAGTAAATTGCGTTCCAATTTTGCAAATATTTTACAACTTGGAATAACACGTTCGGGGTATCTCTGTGCGTATAACTGAACTGCTCTTTTAGGGTTCTTTTGATATTCCCCATAAACTAATAACTTTTTCGTTGTGCGTAAACATTTTTTAAAGTCAAATCACAACAAAACAATATTTTGCCACCCATTAGTTTAATTATTGACAGATACGATTTAGCTATTTTTCAGACTTTTTTAAATCGTGACGTTTACGAATTTTTGATATTTTTTTTTACAAATATGCTCATAATTTTATAACGGAAAAAGATTTGTTTTTTACAAAATTTGTTCGAAAAATTAGCTTTTTTTATATGCCAAAATATAGGTATGTTTTGGGAAAACAATCGATGACGTCATTACTTCAGTTACCGAATATCGTAAAATATGCAATTAAGGTTTAAAGTGGACTCTACTCAGACCAATTTAAGAACATCTTTTTAGATTTTTTATATCGTTTTTGGGAGCACCGTACTGCCCCTGCCAAGACGAGCCAAGCGAAGCGCACTATATTGGGATACCAAAAATGTATAGAGTGACTCATGTTTTCAAAGTAGACCTTTGCGGGTCCAAGGGGAAAGGAAATTGACAAATTATAGGCTTTTTTTTTCTTTCTTCTTTAATGTAAGCAATTTGCTTGTTTTTCTTCGTATCCTCTGCCGTTCAATTGTTAGAAAGGTTGTCGCTCCATCTCTTGCGGGGTCTTCCAACGCTTCGGTGCACTAAGGGCGACTTGTCTTTAGTTATTTTGACCATTCTGCGCACTATATTTATTTCGGTGGTTTCTAATAATCTCTTTGTGTTCGATGTATCTGGTCTAGTTTCCGCTGTGTATGTTAATATAGGTCGGATGACCGCCTTACCGCCGATATATATGTTTCGGAGGATTGTATCGTTCAGGTGAGCTAAGGTTCGTGCTGCTTTTGCCGTTTGGTTTCTTACCTCCGCCTCGATGTCACCGTATCCTGATATTTCTATGCCTAGGTATTTAAATTCATAGGCGTGCGACAACAATAATTATCGAATACGTTTAATACGAAAAAAATGTTACATATTATGTCTTCCTATTAATAATGTTACCAAAAAGTATAAAGGACAAAAAAAATTTAAACAATTTTATATGAGTTATCTCACTTATTACCTCTGACATGATTTGAAGAAAAATAAGTTACATTACTTAATTGATATTACACGCTATAGTTTTAAGTTAGGTACATTCAAATGTATAATATATTTTTTGTATATCTCTGTTATAAACTGTCTTTTGAGATGATAGTAATAGTAATAAATAGTTAAACATAATTGAATACTTATTTTTATTAAATATAAAAAATGTGACAGAAAAAAGTTATCTTTGTTATAATCTGAGTCGTCTATTTTATCTTTAGCTTTATTAGTAGAATCTTCGTCAAGATCCACAACTACGGGTTCGATGGTAATTTTAATGCATTTATCAAGACTCCACATATTCTGCTCCTCTCTCACTATATGTTCGATACATTTTATCCACGACTGTAAAGTTACATTGTTGACGGCACTACTTACCATATTTTTTACGTCATTTAATTTGAAATTAACATTGTTTCTTGCTACTTCACGTTTTATTTGAGCCCATATAAGTTCTATTGGGTTTAACTCCTAGTTGTAGGGTGGCAATCGAAGTACAATTACGCCTGGTTCTCGCGCCATTTTTCATAATGTTCTGCATCCATTTCCTAATAATAATCTCCAGTTTTTTTAGAAATAAATGCGTTTAAACCTCCTTCAACGAATCCTAAGTCACTACCAATTTTACTGAAAAGGGAGGGGTTGTGTGTGCTGTGATATACAAGATATCAATAGGTAAAAAAGGCTATAGTACACCAAAAATTTTAATTATTACAAGCCAACTCTTTAACGTTTTTGGCGTCAAGCTATCATCAGGAGAAATTTTTGTCACAAATTTGTTTACTAAAGACTAAACTTGAAGAGGAAATGACTACAGCTTAACAATGAATATTTCAAGATGAACAAAAATTTTAACTAAATTACATCACTACATCTCTACTACCAATATGATATTTGCCCTTTCCATATGGGGCTTTTAAACCTGTCGATAAACCATCTACAAAAGCTTGATATTTGCTTTTTACATTTAAATCCTGCCAAATTTTTGTCACGGTATGTCCTTTATTCAACCAGGTTTCATCTGTATAATATATTTTTCTACCCTCTCTTCGAAACTCTGCTATTTTTTTCAGATATTTTTTGCGCCATAAAATGATTTCTTTTTTTTTCAATAAGGGTACTATTCATTTTTTTCTTTAAATACCTGAAGTTCATCTCACGCAAAGTACGTAACAAAACACGTCTTGATATTTTTGGGAAATTTTCATTAGATTAAAGAGAGAAAACAATTTTCTTAAAGTTGGTAATTCCTTTTTAATAAAAATTTATTTAATTTAATTATTATTAATTATTTAATAAAAATTTTCATTGGATTAAAGAGAGAAAACAATTTTCTTAAAGTTGGTAATTCCTTTTTAAATAAAAGTTCATGTACTGCACAACAAATGACCTGTTTCGCTGTATTGTCCAATTTGATTTGTTTTCTTCCTCTAGTCTCAGCTTTCGAAGTATTAATATCGTTTTTTTTATCCCTTGTTTTAATTATTGTATACACACTAGTTTCGGAAACTTTTGTCAAAATACTACATAATGTAACTACCTCACTAACATTCATATTTTGGTCTCTGGCTCGAAGTCCTTCAAACATATTTCTGATCATGGTTTTTTCTTCGGGTGTTAAATTGTGACGTTTCCTTTATGTATACGGTTCACTATTACTATTCCCACTCATATTTATTATTTGTCACCAAATTACTGCAATTCACACTTCTAATTATATCGAAGATCAAAGAAGAAATAGAAAAAATGTTTATTACAAACTGTTTCATAGACGTGCTGCTAGGGTTTCGTAAAGCAGACAGCGGAATTTTTTTGTATTATTAGGAGAGGGCGTTTTTACGTTAAGTTTGGGGGCATCCATAAATTACGTGAGGTTTTTTTTTAAATTTTCTGTCCCTCCCTCCCCCCTGGTGAGATGTCGTGAAATTTTATTCAACCCCCTCCCCCATCCCCCAATCTCACGTGAGATATTTCAAAATGTGGGTTTCTTACGTAAACGCGTTGGATTGTTATTGTAAAAAGAAAAAAAAATTGCTTCGTGCTTTTATTTACGACTAGTTAAGACTAGTAATTAATATTGCTGAGAGTTATAAGTGTAATAAAAATTTACCAATAGAATACTTAAATCGTGACTACTGTGATTAAAAAATAGAATATCTACTCTAATTCAGTCCATGGAAAATCATGCGCGGTCTCAAGAGAGACTATTGGAACCAACATGTCCATATGATTTTCAGTAAAATCATCTGCTCCTTCAACTTCGTTCTGATCTAGCCACTCTAAGCCGTTGGCGCTTGCGCACAGTAACTCATTAGCTCGTCTTGTGACAATTCGTGAGGGTCGCACTTTGCGGAACATACGCGCTTCCTTAGCTGGTGCAGTGTGGGCTACTCGCCTGTGCTCTGCAGCTCTTGTGATAGGTGCAAAGTAAATACCGCATGTACTGCAGCATCTTTTCTCTAAATCATCACGTACATTTGGGCAATAGAGATCATAAGGGTGCTGATGAAGGCATTCAGCGGTTGAATCGGTATAAAAATCGGTTATAAAAATCTTGATAACTCATTTTAAATTAGTAAGAGCATGCACTGAGTCGAGTGAAACATTTACAAGAATAAACAAAGCAGGTGGAACCTGTCCGTGTGTCGCTGCCACTCAGCTCGTACGCTCTCGTTCATCGAGTCGCGCGTTCGGCTGTCAGTAGCGCGAAAACAAAGAACGGGCTACACTGTACCGGAAATTCAGATTAAATTGAGCTATTTAGTATAAAACAAATATGGTAGTTTGTCAGTCAGTAGATGTATAACGTCGAAGTATGAATGAAATTATTTTCTTTCGAACAAATTAGTGAATGATCTTAATCGTATTACGATATACGCTTAAGATTAAATCTTAAGCATGTACAATCTGGATTAAATGGACCAAAATAGTATAATTTTTTTTTGTTTCAATCAGAAAAAAAATTGCGTGACCCCCTGTCTCAGTTACCTTGTAACAGTTAGAATAAGAATGAATAATATAATGTTTTATATCTAAGAGCTTATGAAAATAAAACGTTAGCTAGATAACAATATTCTAAGAAATGTGTTTTATCTACGCTGATGTTGCAGTTTTTAGGACAATAGGTATCATATAACTGGGTAATCATTTTTATTTGGACGTACATTCCGATGATCGGTAATGTTTCACGTCTCTCATGTAAAATGTAAAGTTTTTAAATATATATACATAAATAGAAAAAAAAGTCGTACTTTATCTATCTCTCTTCGTAACGTTTTTAATTTAACGTTTAACGATAAGTAAACGTACGCGCATATCACATACAAACGAGGTGTGCGATCAGAGATAGCGCACGATTTTCTATTTACAAAGTCATCGAAAATAACGTACACGTACCTATATACTATAAATATTCTGACGGTCGGGCGAATACCTTTAAACACCTTCAAAATAACAAATTATTTCTTAAAAAAAATTTAACGTGTCTATCGCGTAAGAAAGAGGAAAAAAGCATTACGTACACACGGTTTTAACTACGTATATATTGAACCGTAATATGTGTAGTAATCTAGCCCCCAATTAACACGACACGTACAACATTTCTCTTAGGTACCCGATAAAATCATAATATATACCTTATTTAACGAGTTAAATAAAGCTGATCACAACGAATAAACTTATTGTACTTAAACGGATAAGCGTATTCGTTCTTTTAGATAGATAAAAAAAAAGATTTAAAAAACTTTCGAACAAAATATCAGCGAATTACGCAGATTTTATTTTATATATCGACAAAGTTTTTTATTTTCTCTCTTTTTCGTTTGTCAGCTTTTAATTTTTTTATATTTTATCCATATAATCGTTTAAAATTAAACGAATTTTTATAAACGAAATATTAAAGATAAAAGCATACACGCGCAAAAGTTCGAAACGTGCGAATTCATAGAAAGACGATCATAATTAATAATAATCAATAAATCGTCATTTGTGTATACCTATATAATAATAATAATAATAATAATGTTTATTTTCCAACAATTTACAGAGTGTATTAGAACAATAGATATAAATAGAATAGAAAAATAAACATGATAAATCACTGAAGCTTGAAGCTTGTGTGTGTGATAATACCTTTATAATAACTTTATAATAATAAACTAATACCTATACAATAATATACAATAATGATTATAAATAAACAAAAATGCATGTGCAAAATAATAATTCACTAATGTGAATGCGCTTAGAAAAGTTCTTTTCAATTATGGTGGTCTAAAGTCTAGTCCGATCTAGTTTAACATATTCGAGTAGTGTTCATAGTGGGGTTTCGTCGTAATTCGGGATAAGATAAATGTATAGTCTTTTATGTGGGTAATGGGTATTTGGGTAGTCTTTTATGTGAGTGATAATATTTGGGTGATGTGGAACGTAGTATTACAAAAATTTCAAGTCGATGAGATCATTAAAAAGTTTTCTCTCGGTGGTTGTTATCCACATTTTAACATGATACTTGAATGTCTTGTAATTGTTCGTGATCTTTAAGCTGTCCGGTAGTAAGTTGTATAACTTAGGTGCTAGGAATTCAACGGATCGTTGACCGATAGTTTTTTCTCGTTTTGGCACGATTGTGGATTGCTTTTTTGTTCAAGTGTCGTATGGATGTACAATGGGTTGTATTTTTATTTTATTTTTATGGATATTTGTCAATATTCGATGACAGAACAGTTGCCTTATATCAAAAATAGAGTTCTCTAAATATAGCGAGTCACTGGAATACCTTATGTTTTTTTAAAATATTATTCGCAGAATTCATTTTTGTACGATATTTAAATTATACAGGTTACTTCCCGCCACACCTCCCCAACCCAAGATTCCATAACTCAGCTGTGATTGCACAAGAGCAAAATATAATGTTTTCAGATTTTTCGTATTCAGGAATTCAGCGAGATATCTGAACTTACTCAGTAGACCACTCAATTTATTTTTTACATTCTCGATGTAATGGTCCCATCTCAAATGTCTGTCTATTATTATGCCCAGATACTTTGATCGATCTTCTTCTTTCGTGTTGTCTACTATGAGAGGTCCTAGGTTGGGTAGGTGATTGGAATATGAGGTAAAAGGTAGATAATACGTTTTTTGCTCGTTCATTGTAAGCTTATTGTATTTGAACCAGTCACATATTCCTTTCAAGTTTTGTTCTGCTTTTGCCTTCAAACCTGCCTAGGTTTCTGCTTCATACAAAATGGCCATATCATCTGCAAAGCTTATGAGTTTACCCTAAGATCTAGATGTCATTAGACTGTTCACATAAATTGTGAATAAAAGTGGCCCGAGCACCGTCCCCTGTGGGACACCATAAGTGACGGTTCTCGAGTCACTTCTAATTCCTTCAATTTTAACCATTTGCTTACGATTTGTCAAGAAGTCTTTCAGTAGATTGTAGGCGGGCCCTCTTATGCCGTAGGAATTGATTTTTTGTAATAGACGTTCATGGCAGACGGTATCAAAGGCTTTTGAAAGATCTACGAAAATGCATATGAGTGGGTATTTTTTATCTAGTGCCTTATATATATCCGATGTTAAATTTAATATGGCATCTTCTGTACTACGACCTTCTCTAAATCCGAATTGATTATCAGAAAATATGCCAAATTTTTCTAAGAATTTATAAATTCTTTTCTTAACAAATTTATCAAAAAATTTTGAAAATACTGACAACAAGGAGATTGGTCGATAATTTTCTATTTTTTCTTTGCTTCCGTTTTTGTGTATAGGTTTAATGATCCCTAGTTTAAGGCAGTCTGGAAATGTACCTTGCTCAAAACATCTATTAATTATGTATGTTAATGGAATAGCAATTTGTTCACACAATTGTTTGACTGTTTCAGATCTGATTATATCCCATCCCGGTGATTTCTTCGTTTTTAAATCATTGATGACGTCTTTTGCGTCTTTTGCGTCTTTTGCGTGTGTTGGTTCCAAGTATATACTATTCTCGATGTTGTCAATGTTTTCTGAAAAATTTTTGGGTTTGATTATTTTGTTCGCATAGTTTTCTCCTAGTTTGAGGTATAAGTTTAAATCAATATAAGTAAATAAAATTAATTAACTTAAAAGCCATCAAACAGTGAAAATTCTAAAGAGACAGGAGGTTTTTTAACTGTAATCTAGTTGTAAAAATCTTGCAATACATTGTCAAACAAGAAAAGTGTATTTGTTTAATTTACTTTATCAAGAGGTTTATGGCGGTAAGGCCAAAAAAACTGACAGCAAATAGAAATACGAACAAGCCAACAAGTTATTGAAGATTTAACATCTTAACGAAGTACGGCGAGATTCAGCAGAGGCAGGAACCGACATCATTCTAAAACTTTAACAACCCTCTTCTAGAGACCTTCCTGTTACTTGCCGGTATTTCGTCACCCTTTTAAGACTCTGAATTGTTTAATTGCGTTTTTCTCAAAAAAGGAAAATGTTACAAATACATACATACACACGAAACACCGTTTTGCTGTTGCGAAAGAAGCGGTAATTGTATATGAATTAATGTCACCATACTGTCATTCTACTGTCATTCTTGCCTTTATGACGTATGGTCTGTTTGAAGTTTACAACTATTTCTCTGAACATCAATCGGTCTAATGTTTTTGTCAATATATTGAAAGTCTCTCACAGTCTTCTATCCTATTCACTCATTCACTTTTCATATTATTTGATTTTTAAAAAAAAAATTGTTTAATTTTTTTAAAAATTTTCTTTTATACAAACCTTGTCCTGACAATAACGAACACAAAAAAATCCAATTTGGTTCACTCCTCTGGAAGTTATGCGAGTACATACATTTATTTTTATGTATGGAGTCAAAAAAGGATGTTTGTAATTTGGCTTATGTTTTTTATATTATTTCTTTTGTTAATATTCTTAGGGTCTCTTTTTATATGTATCATTATATGTATCTTGGGTTTTTTCTTTAGTTAGAATTTCAACATTTTCAGTGTTGAAGTTATGTTGGTTTTTTTCTCGTGTTTGGACAAACCAGTAATATCAGTTTTGGAATATACGTGGGCTTGTATTTGTTTTCGTAAATATTGTTTTGATTGATCTATATATGTGCCTTGACAATCTTTACATGTTATTCTATATACGGTGTGTGTTTGTTTTTGGAAACTTTTGTTTTTAATTTTGAAAAAATGGTGTTATTTGTAGTTTTAAGTCGGTGTGATACCTATTATTGTGATGTGTTTTCTCATTGTTTTATTTATTTTGTTTGATAACTTCTATGCATATGGGAAAGTTATGTTTGTTGTGGTTTTTTGTTACCATTTTTTATATAGATGGCATGTATTTGTTTTTTCATTGTTTTCTATGAAGTGATAAAAATGTGAAATTATTGTCTTTTAAAATGCTTTTTTTCTGTTTTTTTTTTTAATTTTTTGGTAAGCAAGCTTTATAGCTCTGTCTAGCTGTCTACAGCTAACTTCTGCGTTGTTCCATATTTTAGGGATGTTGCCTTCAAATAGACATTTATTAAATAACACTTGTAGAATTTGTTCCATAAATCTTCGCCCATTTTTAGCATTTCACAGGTTATTTTGTCTTTACCAGGTAATTTAAGGTCCCTTTTTTGTCCTAGTGCCACCCTTATTTTCACTTTGGTTCTAACAGGAATTTCTTCTGAACCTACATTGAAAACGGTAACTTTCTGAGTTTTAGGATCCAGAACAACAGAGGAGTACAAACGAGAATAAAAGATTTCTATATGTTTAGAGATTTCGCCTCTTATAGTCAATATATGGTTATCCTTATCCTTCATTTTTACAATTCTGCTTCTTCCAGGCGAAAGTCTCGATCTAAGAACTTTTATGTTAATTTTCAATTACGGTTTAAATTGTTCTGGATTTATAGGATCTCACATCCCTCCTTACTTCTTTCTGTATTGTTTTGTGAGCTCCTTGTACTCTATTGCATCCCTGGGTTGTGTTTTTCTTTTTTTTATAAGTTTTAGTGTGCTTGGCGTTAGCTTATTGTCTCTTGGTGTTTTAACTCTGAAACAAATTTTGTGCATGTCTGCTTATTTTCTAGGCAAGATGATTCAAGTTTATTCCCTCTATGTTGACAATAGGCTTAAATTTCTTCTCCAATTCTTTTTGAAAAGCCTCTTTGTAGACGCTTCTTTTGTTTGCAGTTGGTAAAATTTACTTATTGAAGAGTTTAACTCTTTCAAATCTTAGGTTTAGAGAAATTGCAGTTCTAATTAGCCGGTGGTAGCTTTCAGTATCAAACTGATTAACTGTTACGTTAGTACATATATTTCTCTTATTGCAGAGAATGTAATCAATCTCGTTTTTTATCGTATCATTTGGATTTCTCCATGTCCATCTCCTTCGTTTGGGTTTCATAAAAAATGTGTTTAGGTAAACAGAATAAATTTTCAGCTACAATGTAGTTAAGGAACATGTCACTGCGTTCCTTGCGTTTTCCCAAACCGAACCTTTCAATATTATCTGAATCTCCCTCCATTTTCTCTCCATTTTTTTTCCTAGAATTAAAGTCGCCGATGATCATTCTGAAATGTGTTTTTTATTTGTTCAGTGCATATGTTATGTCTTCCAAAAATGTTTTTATTTCCTCATCTTCTAACGAGCTTGTCGATGCGTATCAGTGGACTATTTGTAAGCTATATCTTTTGTTTAGTCAAAGCAACACGTAAATAACCCTTTTGGAATTTGAAACAAATTTTTCGATGTTAAACCTGTCCGTGTAAGCTCTGTTTATCCTGACACAAGCAATGGAATCCTTGAAAAGTGATTTCGGTGCTCGTATTTATTAACTGCTCACCTCATACATAGACAATGTCGACAACAACTCACCACTCCGCCATAGGCCTTTTCCAAGTCTGTAAAAGACAAGAATTTTTCGACTATACCTCTTAATAAAAAGACCTGATCCATACATCTCCTTTCTTTTCTAAATCCTGCTTACACATCCCATATTCTATTTTAAATTTCGTTCGTCATTCTTTTGATTAGAGAGTTTCACAGCTGGAAAAGGTAAAGGGGGTTGTAAAAAACAAAAAACAAAAAAATTATTAACTGGAAAATTGAAGGGTAGTTTTGGGGGGCGAAAAAGTGGTAAAAATGGGTAATACCGAGGAAAACTGCCATTTTCCTGCCAAACTTTACGTTAGATCAAAAAACATTGAATAGCAAAGTTGTAGAAAATCTTTAACTTTTGCAAAATACAATTTTTTACATAACCCCAAAATATCCGAGAAAAATGCAAAAAACCGTTTTTTATTTGTCATTTTCCCAAAAATTATTTAAATTGCATGAAGCAAAAGCATTTTTCCGAAAAAAAAAGATATTTTTTCATGAAAAGTTTGTCCTTAAAAAAATTGTCGTAGGGGGTTCTTCCGGGTCTAAGTTTTTTCGTCTTTTTGTCTAGTTTCTGGTAAAATAAAGTACAAATATTTGCAAAAATACTCAAAAAAAGCAAAAAATTACTTTTGGTTTAATAATTGTTTATAATTTGTTTAAATTTTTATAAAACTAAAAAAAATCTAATTACACCATTCGATTCTACGGAAAAAATACATACAAAACAGTATTTCTAATATTTACTCAAACACCTAATTGCTATATACTATTTCCTTAAACATTGTCGACTACTAAGCATACGAAAAAATTTTATATTTTTTTTGACAAAATGATTTATATGTATATGAAATTACAAATAACAAATTTTTCAATAAATTGATTATATCATTATTTATTTAAAAAAAATTATTTTTATTTTAAATACAATTGCTTTTTATTTTATTACATTTATCTAGGTCGTTTTGTTCTATAAATAAGTTCTTCTTGTGTATCAGAAAAATTATGTACTTCAGTTTCTACATTATTTTCATCTTCATTGTCACTAAAATTTTCAAAATCTTCATTTTCAGCCCCTTCATTTTCAGGACTGAAACAAATACTTGGCTGCTCAAAATCATTGGCTATTTCTTTATAGTCGCTTAAATCTTCAAAAAAAAAATATTAACATTCACGCAATCAATCAAGTCTCGACACTTTGTACATAATACTGTGCACTTTAATCCATGTTAACGACACCCGCATCTGTGAGGGGAGCATTTACTTTTACAATTGCATGAGATTTTTTTTAGCAGATCATCAGGCACGAGTGCTGTATTTGTGAATCGAGGCATTAGTAACTTCGAGTCATCCGTGCGGGGATGTCCTTAACCCCAACACGGCGCGTCCCAATGGCTGATAGGGAACTAACTTCCTGGCTTACAAGAAAGGTGTCTAATATTAAAGAATAAACACCCGCGGATCAACTAAGGACATGATATAGGGCAGCAACTATATCATTACTACCTTTGAGTACAAGGGAGCTCACTTCCTTGTATTCAAACTAGACAGGTGTGGTTGGTTTGTTTTAAGCCAGCCAAGCTTACCGCGATCATCAGGCTTTGCTCAAGGTGTCATGCGACCCGTGCCAAGGGGCGTACTATATGTATGATATATGTGCCTGCCCCAAACAGATATCGCAAACGGAGCCTCTGGGATACCAGGCAACCTCCTGGTAGTATTTTTGCCTTGCTACGGTAACGCAGAGCTCTGCCGTAGTCGACCATTTTTTCTCTAGCTACTCGTGGGAACTATATGAGTAACAAAAATTTTAAAAACATTAAAACCATCTGCGACGAAGGCAATCTTCTCGCAGACGAACAAATGCAAATGGAGGTGTCTACTACAGACCCTCCTAGCAACCAAATCTCGCAGGAAGCTGAGAGGGTACTTTTAAAATACCCACTCCGAGAAAACGGACCTGACAACAAGTGGCGAGGATAAGCAAACGGCCAGCATAAACCTGGACAAGAAGGTCAAACTTGCCGGCGCGACGAGAAAACGTCTTAGCCGATTGATCAAAAGCGGGGTACCTTACAAAACCGCCTTAGATCAAATACTAAAAGAGCGGGATAAGAAAAGAAGCGGGGATCAATCTCCCCCTGCTCTCACCAGCAAGCGAATACGCTCGGATGGTAGCACTCCAGAAGCGGCGGCGAAAAAGCCACGCACTATGGAGGACCCAAACGAGAAAAAACGCTCCTTTGCAGCTGTAGCTCAGGGCATCAATGTGGGCATAATCCACCCAGAACACCCAAATGCTCAGCTGTCAAACGAACATCTACGGCTGCTACAGCGATCAATTATGGACACTGTAGACAAACTACCGGACGATGGTCCACAAGTGCGATTCCAGAGCTGCACCATTTGACCTGGAATCCTCCTTCTGTCCTGTACGGACGCTGAGACGGTCAAGTGGATGGAGAAAGTGATATGCTCCCTTCAACCCTGGGAAAACGCCCAGCTGAAGTTAGTTCAGAAGGAAGACATACC
>OX467710.1:82616565-82645749 GCA_950111635.1 Agelastica alni | reverse complement strand
CCAAAATAAGAATAAAATGAAATAATAAAATTAATAAAACACTGTTAATCTCTCTGTGCTCCTTTTATGCTCAAATTAACTAACAAATATAATAAATTTAAAAGTATATTTTTATCAGGCTGTTCTGCTACCTTTTCATGGGTACCCATAGGTATATAGCAAATCCAAAGGTATTGTTTTTCCAAGCTTTCTTTTAACTTGGTTTGTATGTCCGTCTTTATTTCTATTTCCATATTTGTAATTCATTTTACAAGTTCCTTTCACCTTTGTTATTATTTTCATCAAATTGTTAGTCTCTTTATGTAAAAACTGTCCCAGAATTAAGTAGGTATGACTAAAAAAAATACTTTTTATGTAATAATAATATATTTGTTCCAGGCAATGGTAGATTAGTAGACTTGAGTCACAGGGCGCTGAGACAAAAATACATTTGCAGCAAACGATTCTCTGCTGAGCAAGTATTTTCAAAAAAATTACCATTAGACGCAGTTCCCGCAAAATATATATTAGATTCGAGTAGTACAAAATCAAATCACAGCAGCCCGAGAACATATGCAGCTACCAGGAAGAGACTATTTGAACAAATCCCTTCGGAAAATATTAACAGCTATTTGAAGGAAATCAAAAACTTGCCATTAAGACAAATAAAAAAAAGAAATGCAGTTCTTTTGAAGATGAAATTAAAAAACTGAAAATTGATAATGAAAACCTGAGAAAAAAAATAACATTACAAACACAGCTTAGAAGTGCTAAAAAGGGAATTTTGAAAATACAACTCTCTGCAAAAACTGTATTTAAAGACTTCCTTACAATGTTTTCAAAATGTCTGTTGAATATGCAATTGAAGCATACAGTACTTTCTCCATGGAGATCTTCTGAGAAAAAGACAGCATTATTGTTATACTATAAAAGTCCTTCAGTTTATAAATACCTTAGACAAAAACGTATTATACTACCTGCTGTTTCAAAAATTAAGAAATGGGAGACTTCAATTGCTGCCCTGGTTTCAGTAAAAGGATTTACGCCCAGTTGTCATTGAAGTCGAACACTATGAAGCCATCAGAACGATTTTGTATAGTTATGTTTGACGAAATGAGTCTGAAAAGAAAATTGGAGTACAGTGAAAAAATGGACTTGATTGAGGGTGTTGTAGATTTAGAAGTTTTTGGAAGAAAGCTGGTTCCTGCTAATCAAGCATTAGTGGTTATGATCCGAAAATTAGAAACTGTAGGCCTAAACCCAATTGGAGTAGTGTGTGATATGTCAAAAGTCAATCAACAGTTTTTCAATAATTTAATTGTTACAGTAAAAAAACCTTATTTCTTTTTGAATAAAAAAAGTACTCTGCATTTTATGACGTCCCACATTTGTTGAAATGTATAAGAAATAATTTTTTAAATAATTTCTTTGTCTACAAGGGGAAATTCATAAACTTTTCTGACATCAAGAAAGTATATGATATTGACAGTAGTAGCAAAACAGGTAAATGTCTGCTGAAGCTCATTGATAAACATTTTAATCCAAATGGCTTTTGAAAAATGAGTGTAAAATTAGCAGCTCAGCTTCTGAGTCACAGTGTAGCTTCTGCTATTAAAGTGGCTCTTAGAAGTGAGGAACTTTTTCTACTACAGGAGTAAACACTTGTTACTTCGTTGATACAATTAACAATTTGTTTGATGCTCTGAACAGCAATGGTTTTGACAGCTCTAATATATTCAAGCGAGTACTAAGTGACAAAAATCCGCAGGTACTGAAGGCAATAAATACTGGCTATGAATTGATTGAAAAATTACATAAAATAAAAAAAAAGGGTCAACCTTATAGACCACCAAGTTTTGATGGCTTTTTACAAACAATTAATGCTGTCAAAATGTTTCATGTCGAACAAAAATTGAATTGTTTTCCATATTTATTTACAGGCAAGTTTATGCAAGATCCCCTTGAATTCCGATTTTCCATTTATAGACAAAAGAGAGGCTATAATAGAAACCCTACAGTAAGGACACTTCGAGCAGCTTTTAAATTGAATTTGGTAACAAATTACATAAGGCCAGCTGTAAGTGCAAATTTAGGTACTAATATTGATGTCGATGAAAATATTTTAAATATGGAGGACAGTGGCATGGACTTATTAAGGAAAGAGGAAGATGAGGTTAACACTGATGAGTCGTTTCTCTCTTCAGATTCATCAAGTGCAAGTACCTAATCAAGTTTCAATTTATTATCTGAACAATTCAATTTAGAAAACTTTTCTTCATCTTATTTTGCTGAATATTTGATATAGGAAGATATAGGAAATGATGAATTGCTTATTTTTTTTAAGAACCATGATTTGGACAATGAAAACAGGCTTAAAACCCCAAGTGAATTAATGACAAATTTTACTAAAATTTGTATGGAATTTTTTTTTTATTATAGATCTTCGACTGCTGTGGTCATTTGCTCTTTGTACCGAATATTTAGATTTTAAAGAACATGTTGGTACTTTTGAGGTAGGTAAGTAAATTCTTGATAGCTTCCTTTTCATTGCGTAGTACAAGACTTTTTTCATCTTCTAAGCCAACGATATCTCTCTGCAGTTGGAAGGTTTGGCAATTCAAGATGTGCTCGACCGTTAGACGAATTTGGCACACATCACATCTTGGTCTTCTTGAACCAGCTAGGAGGTACAAGTGAGTTAAATTTGTATGACCAATTCTAACTGTACACAATACCACTTGCTCCCGTCTAGATAGTTTATGTGGGTAGAACCATTTTTCCACAGATGGCTTCAAAAGTCTTAGAGGGCTATCTGCGTTATTCCATATTGTTTGCCATTCTTCGTAACACTTTCCGTTGATGAAGTTTTTCTGATCATTAAGGTAGATTGGTATTTCTTCGTCCATGTCTCTATTTATTGCACTCCTCGCGGCTTCATCTGCCATTTCATTGCCTGGAATGTTGCAGTGTCCGGGTATCCACATTAGGACCAAATTTTTGCCAGATGATTCGAGACGTGTAGTTAGTTCCAGTATTCTTACTGCCCATTCATTATGGCTGAAACGATTTTGAATTGTTAATATTGAACTCAGAGAGTCCATACAAATTAAGCAATGCTTATGTTTGTTGTGAAAGAAGTACAGTAATGCCTGCCAAATTGCGTACATTTAGGCAGATAGAATACTTGTACTGGAACTCATTGACCACGAGTAAGAAAGGTTTCTGGAGACTACAGCTGCCCCTGTACCTTCGTTAGTTTTGGATCCATCTGTATATATTAAGATATAGTGCTCATAAGGTGATAGTTGTTCCAGAAAAAGGGTTCGGTAGGTTGATGGGGGAGTATGTTCTTTTTTCCAGCTACTAAGAAGTATTTTTATACAAGGAGGAGTTCTCATCCATGGCGCAATATTCTGAGATGATTGCATAATATTGGGCTGGTCCTTGATTGAATATTTTTCCATTAGTTCAAAAAAACGGGTGGAAGCTGGCTTAGATATTCTAGATCACTGATCGATGGTGTCATTAGTATACATAAAAGAACTGTTTTTTCAGATGTCGGGGTAATGACTGCATTTTTGAACCATATGTTAAGGTCTGTCTTTCTCTGCAGATTTTAAAAGGCATAATTGAGGATTCACACAGAATTGATTGTATAGGACTCTTTCTGAAAGCTCCTGTCGCAATACGGATCGCAGTGTTTTGTATTGTGTCCAATAGTTTTAGTCTGGACTGGCATGCAGATCCGTAGATAATACTTCCATAATCAATTCTGCTTTGGACAAATGCTTGGTAAACTTTCAGTAATATTTCTCTGTCCGAACCCCATCCTATACTTCCCATACATTTCATGACATTGATGGCTTTACGGCATTTCGTGGACACGTAGTTGATACGTGGTTTCCAAGTGAGCTTTTGGTCGAATATTATGCCTAGTAATTTCGTTTCAGCTTTAATCGATATATGTTGGTCGTCTAAGAGAAGGCGTGGTGCATTATATGGTGATCTCAACCTACAAAAATGGACTGCATGAGATTTTGAGGGAGAAAATTTAAAATTACCCAATCTTGCAATTTTTTGTTGTCTGTTCAATTCCTCTTGAATGTTTTTATTCAAAATATTCATTGAAGAATGACGACTATAGAGTGTGAGGTAATCTACATAAAGCACTGCATTTATAGAGTTAGGCAGGTTTTCAATGAGTGCGTTGATAGCAATTGAGAAAAGAGTTACGCTCAGAATAGATCCTTGTGGTATCCCGTTCTCTAGTAACCTTCGAGGTGACAAATGACTACCAGTCCTCACTGAAAAAAATCTATCAAGGAGAAAGCTACTTAACATCATTGGTAAATTACCTCGAAGGCCATATAGCTAAATTTGTTTTATTATCGCATCCCTCCAGGTCATATCATAGGCCTTCTGAAGATCCAAAAGTACTGCTACGGGGTGTTCTGTTTCTTCAAATGCTTTCCGTATTTCTGACTCAATTGCGTCAGTGGTTGAGTTATTTTTACGACACCCTACTTGGAGTTTCGATAAGAATGAATTGGATTCCAGTACCCAGGTTAGTCTGACGTTTATCATTTTCTCAAAAATCTTACCTAGACAGGATGTTAATAAAATTGGTCGATATTTCTTTGGATCTGTAGATATGCTACTGCCTTTATGGACAGGAATTGTAATGGCCATTTTCCAGTTGTTAGGATATATTTTGGATGCCCATATTTTATTATACAATTTAAGGAGGTTTTTCTTGCAGTTAGGTGGTAGGTGTTGTATCATAGCGTAAGTTATATCATCATATCCAGGGGCACTTTCCTTACTGGAGCTTGGGGCGTACTTAAGTTCATGGAGGCTAAAGGAGTATTGTAATAAAAACTCATATCAGTTTCGAAATTGACTGTTTGCATTTCTTCTCTAGCCTTAATTATTTGGAAATCCGGATCGTAATTGTGCGAGCTGCTCACAGACTCATAATAGTCGGCAAAAGCTTCACATATTTCTTGATCAGTAGTTATCATAGCATTATTAACTAGTAAAGCTTGGGGAGAGTTGGCTAAGTTTTTTCCTGAGAAAGTTTTTATCTTCTTCCAGACTTCCGAAACAGGTGTATCTGCAGTTAATGAAGATACATATTTCTCCCAGGAGATTCTTTTACTCTCGTTAATGAGCATTTTATAGCTTGTTTAATGCTTTTGTTCCACCATGGTACCGCTTTTGAGGATCTGATACCATTCGATTTAGGTATGGACAATTGTGCAGCATAAATAATAGAGGATGTGACAACTTCTACAGCGAGTTCAGTGTCTTCGTATAATTCAGTATTAGGAATGGATACTAGTTGTGAGTATTCATCCCAGTTTGCTTTATTCATTAGCCACCTCTTTCCGACGCTTATTTGTTGAGATGGGACATCAATTATTAATTGTATAGGAAAGTGGTCACTAGAGTGCAAGTCCTCAAGTGGCTTCCAAGTTAGAATTGGGGTACACATAGTTAGATCTATGGAAGAGAAGAAGGAGGACCGTGCATTGAAGTGGGTTGGTTCTCCTGAGTTTAAAATGTTAATATTCTCATTATCCAGAATATTCTCGATGCGTCTACTTTGGAAGTCGCTCATGGGAGAACCCCACAAAGGAGAATGTGCATTAAAATCGCCCATAATTATGAAAGGTTCCGGAAGCTGTTGTAGAATATTTCTTATTTCATGGATATGCCAGTGGTGGTCTGGGAGGTATATGGAGCATATGGTCAGTTTCCTAGGGGTTTGCACATGTATAGCTAATCTTATCTCAGTTGTAGGTGTGTGGTATTTCACCAATATTTCTACCCCACCTCTTGCGCTGTAATTTGGGACGATGTCACTGCGATAAGATTGGAAACCTCGCAAGTTAAAATGTTCCTCAGGTCTTGGATGTGTTTCTTGTAACACAAAAACAAATGGGTTGAGATTGTTTTTAATCAACTGTAATTCAGGAAGGTGTGAGCAAAGGCAAAGTTCCATTGGATTATATTGGTTTGTGTAACCATTATAGAAAGTTATGTTTAATATTAGAACAATAGTGTTAGACTATATTAAAAACAATGATTGTTGAATAAAATATAACAATGAACAAAATTAAAATATCACAGAAATTTACTACAATATTTATGAAGTGCCCGTTCTGGGTCGTCCTTTTTGCCATCCTCTTTCTTTTTCACAGGTTTGTTACGGAGTTTCGTCGGTGGCGGAGTCAGATATTTCGTCTTCTGATAAAGATGTCTGTTTTTTTCCTCTTCTCAGGCTCAGATATCCGCTCATTGCTAGTTAGCCTTTTTCTTAAGTCTGGGGTTGGAGGAAGAGGTGGGATCCGAAAGATAGTAGAAGTGGATGGAGGAGAAGCTAGGTTGTTGGTTTTTATCAGGTCGGTAACGGCTTTGATTAAAAGAGGGGAGAGTTTTTTAACTAAGGTAGAGATTTCGATGGCTGGTTTGTTTGCTGCTTGGGCATAGCTAACGCTAGATGATGGGGTGTTGATAACTACTCCCTTTCTTGCTTCCGAAAAAGAGATTTTTTCTTTAACTTTCATCTCTTGTACAGCCATTTCCTGTTTATAGACCGGGCATGTATTTGATCTTGCCGAGTGGTTGCCTTTACAATTAACGCAAACAATAGGTTGTTCGCATAAGTTACCTTCGTGTAGGGGTTTTCCACGTACACACACTTGGTTTTCTTGACATTTAAGTGAGGTGTGGCCAAATTTTTGGCATCGGAAACATCTCAATGGTGAAGGGATATACATTCTCACTTCCAGTGAGTAAAATGCAATTTTTATTGTTTTTGGTAGAATAGGGGTGTTAAATGTTAAAATGTGGTTTGGGGTATCTGTAAGTTGTCCTTCTCGTTTTACTTTCATTCTGTATACTGCTACTACCCCTTGGCTGGTTAATCAATTAAGGATTTCTTCAGTGGAACAGTTCAACAAATCGGGGCAGTATACAACACCTCTCGACTCATTTAGTGTCTTATGGGGAATTACTTCAATATCCATATCTTGTAATTTACAGGTACTAAGGAGTTTTCTACTCTGAGCTACAGAAACAGTTTTCAATACCAGACCATCTTTAGTTTTCTTTATCATTTTCAAAGTTCCGCAAATACCTTTCAGAGATTTTTCAAAATAAATGGGCTGACTTTGGAAAAATCGCCTTTTCTTCTTTTTACGACCAGAAACCGGGGTGCTACCGCCTTTTCCTGGTTCATATTATTTTTTTCACTTTTGTTTTTAGAGGGAAGTGCCTCCTTTGGTTTTTCTTGACTTGGGTTTTTCATTTGTTTTCCCACGAGTAGGGAAGAAATATATGTCAACTGCAGCAGTGCTCCCTTACTACAGTAGCGCTATTTAAAACCTGGTGACGCCATATATCCGGAGTTCACCGTTTGAGATTAACTACGTATATCCATTCACCCTTCAGCATGGTACGTATTTGTCAGGTTTATTCCTGTTGAGCTGTCCTTAGTTTCACTACTCATCCTTGACCTTACCGGCATGGGTGGCCCTGCCAGGAGTATATAAATCCCGCCGGCATCGCTCGCAGAATCATTGTGGTTACTGAGCCCCTCCACCACTACAAGGTCCCACAGCTCCTTGGAGGGGGATTTGTATGGATTTTATCAGTAAAAACATCCCAAAATATTTACCCATGAAGATTTTAAACGTTTTAACAATAGTTTTTGCAAAAGGTTAAAACAAAAACTTCCAGATTGGGAAAATGTTGACTCATGCAGAGAACATAGAGATTATACTATAAAATTAATAATGAGAACACTGATATTTAAATATTGCAAAACTGTTTTAAATTTTATGAAAACTCGCATGAGAACAAAAAATATCAAATTATCTATATTACAACATAATTAGTAATTTCATTCATTCATTTTACGACGTTATAGCCCACTGTGGGTTTTCATCTTTTTAGTAATTTTCTTCCGTTCGGTCCTATTTTTACTCAAATTCTTCCAGCCCTTAATTTTCATTGTTTTGAGTGCACTCTACTTCATTCATTTTAGAGCGTGTTAAATGAGTTTTTCAAATTTTTCTTAACTTTAAGTTACCCCTTAGACGGCACCCAAATCAATAATCTTTTGGCATATTCTTTTTTCCTCTGGAAGTATCTATACCGAACATCAAGTTGGTCAAACATTTTAGAGGGTGTTAAACGAATTTTTTTAAATTTCTATAAATATAAACTACCCCTTAACTTAAACGGTTTCCAAATCAATCATCTCTTGGTATATTATTTTTATGTCTACTGGAAGTATCTATAATAGAAATGAAGTTGGCTAAACATTTTAGAGGGTGTTAAATGAATTTTTTAAATTTTCGATAACGATAAACTACCCCTTAGACGGCTCCCAAATCAATCATCTTTTGGTATATTATTCTTTCGTCCACTGCAAGTATCTATACCAAAAATTAAGTTGGCTAAACATTTTAGAGGGTGTTAAACGAATTTTTTTAATTTTCTTTTAATATAAACTTTTAATTTAAACGGCCCTTAAATCATTTATTTTATAGTATATTCTTTTGTCCAGTGAAAGTATCTATATCAAATATTAACTTGTCTTAATGATTTAGGGGGTAAATACTAAGTTTCATAAACCGCTGACTTTTGTAAAGCAACCTATAAACGAAATTTATCGCCATCACAAATCATTACAAAATAACCAGTGCATTAAATTTTTTATTCTCCAACATTTAATTTAGTTGAATTTTCGATGATTTTTTCATTTTTGAGTTTACCTGACGCCACTGGTCGTTTGTCCGCTAGATAAAAACGGCCGCTGGAAAGTGGCTGCTAACTTCAAACCGGTAAAAAGAATCCGTAAAGCATAAAGCATTAAAAGATGAAAGATCAATCACTGAAAATATCAAACCCACTTAGGCTTTTTTCTCAAATATAAAATCTATTTATTAATGACACTGGCACAAAATATTTTAATAAATAAATAAATGTACCAAATCATTAACGAAAGATTTTATTTAAAAATTAAAAATAGAATAGAATTAAAGTCCCACTATTCAATTTCCCTTCTTTTAACTTTTAAACCATCAAACCCATCAAAGGAAAAAAATTAAATCTGATCGACCTTTCCACATAACTTCAACTTACTTAAATTAGTTTTGAAACTGCCTCCAAAAGTCAACAAACGCAGTTTTAAATAAGAATAATTCCCACTACTTAAGACGAAATTGCTCACGCCCGCCATTAACCGCTTTGTCAGTCTAGCTTCAAATCTCCCCACACATACAGGGCCGGCTCTACCATATAGGCGAACTAGGCGACCGGCTAGGGCGCCAAGCAGCCTAGGGCGCCAAGTAGGCGGGCGCGAAGGATAAGCATAATTGGAAAAAAATCTGTTTTGATTTTTGAATAGTTAATTTATTTGTCTTAGAACTAGACTGTAATTCTAGATCTGATTCAATAATTTTGGTTTGTTATAATTATTTTTAGCAAAGCTTAAACTGACACAACTTTGTCAAAAATCGATAAAACCGCGAAAAACCGTTTTCGCAAAGTACGCTAGGTAAAGTAAAGTTATGAGCGGACTTAGAAGTAAATTTGACAATAATTTATTAATTTAAGGAGTAGATTTACAGAATAGGTAAAACGAATTTTTGGGTAGAACGACAAATTTATTACGCAAAAGGGTTGACGAGCAGGTATATTGTTATGACATCTGAATACAATTTTCCCTTTCTCCTCATCGCAAAACAATGAAGAAACTCCGGGAGCTCCAGGAAGTTGCCGAAGATCTCGACATTCCGACGACATTTGAACAAAGCTCGACAGTAACACGTTTGAAGAAAAAGAAGAGACAATTTTTTTTGAGGGGAGAGACGAACCGGTTGAAGATCCAAAACAGAAATTTAAGTTTACTTTTTACTTTCTCATCCTGGACACTGCCATCAGTTCAGTGAAAGAGCGATTTAATCAGCTGCAAGAAATAAACTCTAAGTTTGGATTTTTATATCATATTGATGCCTTAGAAGACAAACCAACAAAGTATGTCCAAGAGCAATGCCTTAAACTCGAAAAAGCTTTGGCCACTGATCAATCAAAATATATTGATGCAATAGAACAGAGATAAATATAATTTAGAATATATATACGTTTTCTCATTTCCAATTTCCTATATTTTGTGGTTGGATGAAAGTGGTGGCAGGTATAGTGGGGGGGGGGGCGCCGAGCAATGCTTTCACCTAGGGCGCCAAAATGTCTTGAGCCGACCCTGCACACATACAATAAATAAGTGATGACATATCTCTCATATACTTTCTCTTACATTGTCTTAGGCACTTTCTGCGAACATTTGTCGTTGATTACACCGACAATTTCGTCAAACCGTAGCGGCAACGTTTAAAAAACAGGGTCGGCCTTTAGGGATCAACATACAGTCGGATCAAGTTTACTCGGCGGCGCTTTCTAGTGTTTTTATAAAAAAATAAACTAGGAATAAATGAATAATAATGAGGTGTAGAATATCAGTTTAGTTTTTTTTACGTCTTATCTATAAAAAAGAATCTTGTTTTTATGTAAAAACAAGTTTGTTTTCATAACTTACCTACTCATTTATAAGTACCTACCTACATGACAACTTTCAAAAAATCTTAAATTTAATATTTATATTTTTCTTTTTATATGTACAATTACAATTTATAAAAAAGAGTTTTGTCCGTTGACTAAATAAATAAAATATATTTTTGGAATACGTTTTTTTCATTGACTCATAATTTCTATATTTTATGAGAATTTTCAAGATTGGAAATATTTATTATAGCTAATTTGTTATTTCAGGTAAAAAACGTTATTACTGAAAGTCATTTAATTTAAACAGGCAAGTTATTTTTTAATTGATTGATTGATTTCGTATTGCACGTCTGACTTCTTTAAAATCTGGATCGGCCTCCTCGTGTTGATTTTGTTGGCACTGTCGTTCCAGATTTTCTAGTAGTGCTTCTGCTTTGTCTTCTGGCGAGTATACTAGACCCCTTGTACCGTGTAGCGTTGGCAGCGGTTGGTGATCTTTGAAGTTTCCAGAATCCTCTGTTCTCTGGGTATAGGTCTTCGAGGAAGTTGGTCCAATTTTGGTGGAAGTGCTCTTTTAGTGCTATCTTTAGTTGCTGTTGCAGTCTATTAGCTTCTTGCTTGTCCAATCTGAGTGCAGCTCGTTGAGCTCTTCTTCTTGCTCTATTCTTGAGCGCGATCAGGTCGTTTGTTTGTCTGTTTAAGTTTCCATACTTTTTGGAGCGTTAAGCTTTTTCTCTAATTGTGAAATCTATGTAGGCTTGATTGATAGTAGCTTCTAGATGCTGTTGAGCTGTTTCCAGGTCTTGAACGGACCTGATTATTGGTATTGGTCCAATAATCCGTGCTAGTTCAGATTTGAATTTTGGCCAGTTTGTGTGCTTTATTTCGAACGAATTGTCAAACTCCTTCTCCAATCTGTAGAAAAATTGGATTGTAATCTATGTAGCCTTCGTTAAGGGTTCTGATCTCTATTTGGAAAGTGGGGTCGTCAATCAATGCGAAATCTATCGTTGCCAATCCTGGTCTACTGTCAATGTAGATTTCCAGTTTTCTACTTTTCCGGTTTCTGTTCTGGCAATTCTACAAGGGGGACTTTGCGTTGATGTCTTCAATCAGTATGGTCTGTCCGTTCTCTGGAAGCAGCAGGTCCAGGTCTTCAACATGGAGATCATGCTGTGGTCTTACATACACTAAGGATATTTTGACTTCTCCAAAAGTGGTTTCCACCACTATTAAGGTTTCCTCCATATTCCTCAGTCCATCCGGATTTTACACTGGGTAGTGTTCGATGCTTTTTTTGATGAAGATTTCTGTACCTCCTGATACTCTTATATGATCATTCCTGTGTACCACATATCCCGGAAGCCTAATGTTGATAGTATTATCAACCTTAGTTTCTTAAAGAGCTATGATATCTAGGTCCATTCTTTCGATAAGTTCTTTCAGTGGATGAAGGTTTGGAATGTAGCCTCCGATGTTCCATATAGCTATTTTTAAAAGACCTGCTTGCGTTGGGGGATTAAATTTAATTACTAGGAAGCATTGGCATCAGTGAGTTGAAGATGGAGGCCATTAGGGTCATTACCCTCTGGAACTCCTATATCTAGGTCATAACTTAAGCCATATTCAATTGGGTGGCTGCTGTTCTCTGGTTTGGTGTTTGGTGGGCAGTTCTTGGTCGCTGGAGGTTTTCTTGCTGTCTGGCTGTAAAATACTTCTGGTCTTACAGGTATGGTAGTGGGAGCTTAGGGAGTTCTCTGCGTGGTGGTGGGGATGGTCCTTCCTTGAGCTTGACTTCTTGTTGTTTGCTTCGGTGCTTTGGGGCACCACTAATAATTGACCGAGTGAGGTCCATTGCAGTTGGCACATCCCGCTGCTTTTTTGCTTTTTGGGCAGTCTGCTGTCCTGTGTTTATCTCCGCATCTTACACACCTCGTTTGTATGTTGCATCGGAGCTGCGTGTGATGGATTCCCTGGCAGTTGTAGCACTACTATGGTCCTTGTCTTCTTTTTTGGGGTTCCACTCTCACAAACAGGCTTAAGCATCTGTTTACTTGATAGATCTTCTTGTTTTCCTCTTCTTTGGGCAAGTCGATGAGGAAGAGGGGAAGAGATTTCTTTGTCTTGTATGACGTCATTGGTCGGACTTTGGTAGGGTAAAATCCTTGCTATTGGAGGTCGTCCATAATGTCTTGATTTGCAGTGTTTTGGGGTAGCCCTCGTATAACTACCTTCGCTTGCTTTTCTTCTTGCAACAAGTACGTGTAGTATTGCAGTTTTTGTTCTTTCAGGAAATTCTTCACGTTCCTGAAGTCCTAGGGGGTGGTGGGGTGTATTCTTACACCGTCTTCATGTAATTTGGCCTTAGTATAGTTTTTTTTTCATTGCTTCAGTTGCGAAGAAATGTTTTTCCATTGATTCTTCTCCCGAATAGTGATCGGTGGGGTGTTTTCTTTTTTTTGTTTCAGTGGGGTAGCTGAAGTGAAAGGTAGTGCATCCTGAGCTGGCTTGGTCATCTTTATTTGTTCCTGTGTGTTTACGGTTGTCGGAGGGTTGGTTTTTCTTGTTTCTTGTTGTGGGGGTGGGTGGTGAAGGTTTAGTTGTCTTTCTTTTAGCAGCAGCCCATTCATTTTCTGATTCTGAGGATTCTGCTGTCCTCTTCCCAGAAGGTTCGGTAATTCCATCTTTCTTGGTGTTTGCTTTATATGCGTTCATTAGAACGTCCATCTTCTCGTTTAGGGGCTTTGATAACTTTTTTACTTTTCTGTTAGGCTTTTTACTTGCTCCTGTAGTTCCGTTATGATCCGGTTCTTTTGTTCCGCTTCTTTTTTAAGGTGGGAAATTATGCTTTGTAATGTGCCATTTTCATTTTCGGATTCTGTCTTTTTTGACTCCACGTCGCTTATTTCTTCTTCGGAGTAGTTGTTTTCCATCTCGTTTTCGTCCATTTGTAGCGTGGTCTCCTCTGGTCGATTTGATCTCAATGGGCGTGGTCTCCTCTGGTTGATTCGACTCTGAGTGAGTGTGGTTATTAGTCCAATTTTTCGCACCTTGTGCTGGCGCACTCGGTTTATAAAATATCGCTTTTGAACTTCACTTCACTATTTTCCTGGTTGTTCTATCGTATTTGGCAGTTTATATACTTTAAAATAAATTTTAAAGTATATTTGTTGTTAGTCTTTAGCGTAATATCCCTAAAAAGGATTATTTTACCAAGCAATCCAAACATAAACATAAACATAAAGGAGACGTATTCTGCCGAATACAATTCACTTTCAAAAGTTTACACTGTGGTTTTCGCTTTTTGTTGCTTTTTATTGCTCTCTTTCGTTTACGTGTTTCCACTTTCAACTCTAGATCGCAACATGTAATGAATTCGCTTCTTTTTTTTTGTTTTACAAAAGGAAAATCTTTTATAGACAATCAGCGCTTTGACTGCTCTGACAAGAGCGCGTTTCGGCGCTGAATAGTGTGGGACTCATTGAACGCTCGTTCAACGTTACCCACTAAAAAACTCTTGAGTGTGTTTTTGTGGGCTATTGTCTCTTGGTAGAAGACAATCTCACCCTTTGTGTATGTGTAGTAAGTATGTGTGTGTGGGGTTTTTAGTTTGATAACTGAAGTTTTATTTTGTATGGGGGAGGGGAATGAACATTAAAAAATACTACTTTTCAGTTTTTTATGTCTGCCGCTTTGACGTCCTGGTATGTAGTCGAAACTCGAGTTTATAAGCGCGTTTGGATAAGAATTGGCTTTTTCGAAAAAGGTTTTGTGGCGATTTTTTATGTATTCTGTAATTGTTTCGATTTTTAGATCTTTGTGTATATTCGGGGTTTGAATATACCAGGGGGCATTTGTTATACGTATTAGAATTTTATTTTGGAATTTTTGAAGTTTATATTTTGGGGATTTTGCTGCTTGACAAAAGGAAATGCAGCCGTAAAGGATTTGAGGACGTATAATTTGTTTGTAAATAAGAACTTTGTTTTTGAGATTTAATTTACTTCTGTAGTACAGAAGATTACGGATTCTGCCAGACGTTTTGTTACAACGCGTAACAGGGTGATTAGGGTTTCTTCTTTTGGGACTGTTTCTTTCAATAATATTTTCAAATTATTTTTGACAATTCTCTCCCAACAACCACCAAAATTGGGTGCAGCTGGTGGTATGAAATGCCACGTTATATTTTTCAATGTCATCTGACCAATTATTTCATTTTGATCAAAATTTTCCAATGCTTTTTTAATTTCTCTATCTGCTCCTTTCAGATTTGTTCCATTATCTGAATACATATTTAGTGGACATCCTCTTTTTGATACCATTCTTTTTATAGTCATAATAGTAGAATCAGTTTCTAATGAGGATGCAATTTCGATATGAACAGCTCTTGTTGCGAGACAAGTGAATAATACTCCGTATCGTTTCTCTCTTCTTCTACCAATTTTTATCAGCATAGGTCCGAAAAAGTCCACACCACAGTTCGTGAATGGTTGTACGAATCCAGTGAGTCTAGATGAAGGTAAGTCTCCCATAACTGGAATATGTGGTGAAGATTTTCTATTTCTGCAGAATAAACACTTAGAGAAAGTTGATTTGACTGCTTGTCGTAATTGTGGTATCCAATATTTTCCTCTTACTTCATTTATCACTAATTTGATTCCCTGATGATGAAATTTACTGTGGTAATAGTCTAGAATCAATTTAGTAAACTTGTTTTTTCTTTTCAATATAATTGGATTTCTCCTATTTTCTTCTAAATTCGGTGCATGTTTCAATCTACCTCTGATTATCAAAATTTCGTCTTTATCAATGTAAGGCATGAGTTGAAATATTTCACTGCTGTTTTGAATTTCTCTGCCACACTTTAAATCATTATATTCAATTTCGAATGTTTCTTGTTGCGTCATTTTTATCCAAAGTTTTTCAGCATTCCATATCTCTTCCGGATACAATTCTTCAGATATTATTCCAGTTTTGCTACAATTTCTTATAAATCTGAGTGCCCAAGCAGTTGTTCGTATCAATTTCAACCAGTTAGAAAATCTTTCAATATCAGGTAAAATTCGCTTCATTTCTTGAATCAAACATACAAATTTTCTTTTTGATTTTAATTCCAACAAACATTCTGATTTCGAGAAATTAGGTTTTGGCCAAGATTCTTCCCCCAATTTCAAGAATTCGGGTCCGTTCAATCAGCTAACATCATTGTAATCTTTATTTTTCTTTGTCAATTTGTCAGCTACATTTTGTTTAGTATCTACCCAGCGCCAGTTTTCTTTATTTCATTTCTCTAATATTTCTTCTATTCTCAGTGAAACAAATTTATTGTAGTTTGAGGTATCTGATGACCATAACCACAATAGTACTGTCTTCCAGTCACTCCATAAAAATGTTTCTTGAATAGCTATATTATGTTCTTTGATTATCATGGTTTTCAACCTTGCTGCCAGCAAAGCTGCAAGCAGTTCCATCTTCGGAATGCTCATCGATTTCAAAGGGGCTACTCTAGCTTTAGATGAAACAAATGATAATTTCGTAACAGCTCCGAAAGCATTCTCGCTGCTACCACAAATTATGTGAAGTTCCACTGAAGATATTTTGGATTTGAATCTTGACATTTCTAATGCTTTTGAGTACTGTTATCCATTTTTTCCACTCGTCAATGATATTTTCATCACATATTATTTCATCCCAATTTAATTTTTGTCGCCAAATTTTCTGCATTAATATTCTAACTTGAATCATTATGTTCATAACAAATCCTAGAGGATCAAAAATTGACATAGAAAGTCTCAGAATATCTCTTTTTGTTGGTAATTTTTCACCGTTCAATAAATCTTGATCTAGTTTCTTTAACTGAAATTCAAATCTGAAATTATCTTCATGGAAATCCCACCATACTCCGAGAAGTCTCTCCACTGCAGAATTATTCAATGTCTTCAACTTAGACATTCTTAAATCAGGATGCATATTTTTCAAAACATCTTTCGTCATTACTAACCCAATTGCATATTTGGAATCCTCCTTCTTTATGAATTCTTATCACTCTTTCGATCCTATCCATACTTTCTTCAATTTCATCTGCGCAATCTAAATAGTCATCCATATAATGTTTTTCTATTATTCCCCTAGCTGCTTCAGCATCTTCACTTATATTCAAGAATTTTTCTGCATTTTTGTTGCGAACAAATTGAGCCGAACAGGGTGAACAAGTTGCTCCAAATATCATGGAGGTCATTTCGAAAATTTCAGGATCACTATTTCTGTTCTTTTCGCGCCATAAGTATCCTTGTGCAGTTCTGTCTTGTTCGATGATTTTTATCTGTAAAAACATTTCCTTAATATCACCTGCGAATGCGATTTTCTTTTCCCTGAATTTCATTAATATTCCAATCATACTATTGAACAAATCTGGTCCTGCCACTAAATTGTCGTTCAAACTAGTACCGTTACTTTTGGCTGCTGCGTCAAATACAACCCTCAGTTTATCAGGTTTATTTACATTGTAAACACCAAAATGTGGTAATTACCACGTTCGCGCGGTCTTCAGTTTTTCTTCTTCTATAGTTAATTTTCTAGCATAACCTTTGCTCACGTAAGAGTTCATTTTTTCAATGTATGCCTCGCTGAATTTCTCATCATTATCCATTTTATTTTCTATATGTTTGAGTCTCTTGAAAGCATTGTATTTACTGTCTGGCAAATTTATATCACTTTTCCAAAGTAAGCCTGTTTCCCATCTGTTTTCATTTATTTTTCTTGTTGTACTTCGCAACATTAGATCAACTGCTAAATTTTCAATGCAACTTTTATTTTCGATATCTTTCAACCCTAATGCTTCTAAGGAAAATGATTCTTTTAGTAATTCTTCCAGATATGAATCTCTTTCTAAACATCCTTTTTGAACTTGATTGATATTTAATGTGAAATTATCAACTCTGTTTTCAATTGGAATATTTCCATGCACTACCCATCCAAGCCAGGTTCTTGAAATAGCTGGACCATTCCAGGAATCAGCAATTATTTCTCGTCCAACAATAAGAGGCCAATTGTCCTGGCCTATTAGTATCGTAGGTTTTGCACATTTCAAATTTTCAATTTTTTAATTTTTCATGAATCTATAATTTTGCTTGAGTTTATCTGTATTCATAGACTACCTTGGCAAATCTATATTTCTCATTGTTCTACCATTCTTTATTATGAAACTTTTACCAGTTCCCTCTCCCTCAATTCTTACCGATACTTTTCTTGATTGTCTCTCCGATTTTGTAGAATCATTCGTCCATTTTATTTCTAAAGGTTCTACTTCACCTTCACATTTCAATTTGTCTGCTATCTCTTCCTCAATGATGGTCACGGTTGAAGCTTCATCCAACAATCCGAAAGTTTTCAACTTTCCTCCTGGCCTTCCAAGATGATTGGCAATATTTTCAAAAGAACTTGATTTGCATCTATTTGACTAGTATGCAGAATAGCTCGACCACCTGAAGGAGATGCAACACCTAGTTCATGAGTTTGACTATTCACATTTTGTGTAGCAGTAGGCGTATCACTATCTCTATGCAGTAATTTATTATGATACTTATTACAATCATGCACACCACAATGAACTTTTCTTTTACATTTAGTCAACTGGTGGAATGGTGTTAAGCAGCAGAAACTTAATTTCTTCTCCACAATAAATTTCCATTTTTTAGGAGCGCCTAATGTCAAGAAATCATCACATTTAGCTAATTGAAAGTGTTCATTTCGCTTACAGAATAAACAATTGAGTTTTTTATTATCTTTAACGGCTAAAAAGGTTTTCTGTCTTTTTTCTTTCTTGTCTAGAAATGATGATATATAACTACATTCATCAATGAATTCATTCAACCAAACAGAGAAATCTTTTATGGTGACACCTTTCTTTTGTAAATTATTTGCGTATTTACTCCAAGAAAGTTTCAAGTTCAATGGTAATTTATCGACTAACTCTTTCAATACCTGTGGATTCATTAAATATTGAGAACATTCCATACTCTCCAAACTAATAGTTATATTCAGCACACTATTTGACAATTCGATGAGATTTTCCTAAACTGGACGTAAGTATTTGAGTTGATTGAATATCTTATCGACTATGTCCTCAGTTTTTCCATAACGTTTTTCCAATATCTCAATAACTTCATTAATTTTTTCAGGAAAATTCAGGAGAACTTGAACTATCTCTTTTGCTTTACCAATCAAACATTTTTGTAGTCGGTTTGCATTTTCACGATTACTAAATCTGCATAGTTCAGTTGTTTCTTTGTATTGAGAAATAAAGTTTGGCCACTCAAGTGGATCTCCGGAAAATTGCGGCAAATCTTTATTTACTGACTGTCTTGTGATTAGTTTTTCAAGAAAGTTTGTTTTGGAATTATCATTATCAAATCTATCTCTACTTACTTCATCCTTGGGGCAGTTTGTACTTACTACTTTGTCACGTGCCTATTTTTTTCTATAGTTTCGTATTCATGGTTGCATAACTTTCGATAGTTGTTTTGCAATTTCTGTGTGGATGGGACTGGATATCCACACGAACGAGGCACAGCTTTGAGAAGATTGTGGGTTGACGTTTATTTCGCGCCATTTTTCTTGATTTCCGGGATAGGAGCGGAAGTCGTTTGGAAATCTTCATCGAAGTCGGAGGTGTTAGTGAAGGTTGTTGGGGACGGTGCGTTATTAGCACGTGTGCGGATCCTCTATGGGATTTCTTTCATATCTGGCTGTATTTGGGCCAACTTAACTGTATTTTGAAGAAAAACCATTTGATTTTCAACTTGACTATTTTGTCTTGCCATTGTTGTGGATATTGTTGGAGTTGGTGTCAAGTTGAATAGCCGTTATCGGGATTTGTTTGAGGGAAGCCATTGTTCGTTAACCAATGCCACCCCCATAGTCTAACCAGCCCCCGGAGTAGTTCAGGAGTAGCACCGGAGTAGGCCACAGGAGTACATGTGAATTCGCATACCCAAAGGTTATCAGTGATTTATTTTTAAATATATAACGCTGTGTCTCATTTCGGCACCACGAGTAAGTCTTCCTTCAGTTTATAAGTATAGTACATGCGAATTCGTTTACCCAAAGGTTATAAGTGATTTATTTTTAAATATATAACGCTGTGTCTCATTTCGGCACCACGAGTAAGTTTTCCTTCAGTTTATAAGTATAGTACATGCGAATTCGTTTACCCAAAGGTTATAAGTGATTTATTTTTAAATATATAACGCAGTGACTCATGCTGACACCACTATTATGTTCTGTTTTGTTTATTAGTATAGTACATTAGTATAGTATAGTAGTATAGTATAGTATAGTATAGTACATTATTGCATTAGATAATATGCCAAAACTAATGGATTAAAATAACCTTCTCAATAATTCTTTATGTCCAAGTAAAAACATATTTTCTTTCTACTTATTTGTAAATATCCTACAATCTTGATATTTTAAAGGACAACCATTGTAAAGGTATTTTTAAATGAATTTGATTGTTTTGGCAGTGAAAATTTTTATGTAATGAGTTAACTTATATATATGTTTTACCTTTTGTTCTTTGCCTTCATGTAAATGTTTGAATTAGTGTTGTTAATGAGTTAATTTATATATGTCTTACTTTTTGTTGTAACTTGGTGAAGACGTTTACTCTTACTTCTGTTCTGGTTATTTTATAAAGCTGTAAATTTTACATTTTTGGTTTGTTTTAGCAAGGAAATTTTACCATAGCTGTTAACTTTGACTATATTTGTTATGATGTTGCTATTGAACTGTGTACCTTAATTATCTATTGTGTGAGTAAAGTATCCAACATATTTTTGCTATAATTTTATTTATTTGGTTCACCATAATCATAGTTGTTTATCTTGTAGCCCTGCTAGTGCCTATAAGATCTAGGGGTTTCCGGCTTATACCGTCAAGCCGGTGGCGCAGCTCACCTTTATATTTTCTTCTTCTACCCTCTACGGCTGAGCTCGGGCATAATTTGCCAGTAGAGAAACCGCTAGCAGAGTACTCGTTAGAGAACGAAAAAGACGTGGCAACTTGCTTTACCTCTTCAATACCCTTAACCTCATTCCTCTCTATCGCCTCATTTGGAAGTTCACTAATCCATCTTCTGGTATTTTCATTCTTCGATACGTATGAGTTCTCTTCATCATATTCTGAGTCATCAATGAATTCACTATTTTTCAATTCTAGTTCTAATTTTACTTAATTTCGCCTGATTTCCATTTTCTTCACATGCAATTCTTCTTGTTTCTCTATTTCATCTTGAAGTTCTTTCATTTTTTTTCAGTTTTTTCATTTTCTGTAATTCATATTCTTCTTCCTCTTGTTGAATTTCTTTCATCTTCTTCAGTGGTTCTAGTTCTATCTCGATTTTCTGTCTTCTGATTGTAGAAACTCTGCTTTTAGCTTTGACACTATTTTCTGACATCACTGTATGTTGACTTCTTTTTGACTTTTCAGATTTGTCATCTGTTGTCACATTTTCTTCCGAATTTATAATCGGAAATTTTCTTCCAGATCTCAAAGTTCTGGAACCCTCTTCAATTGTGGACATTTTATAGGTTTCAGGTTCTGATTATTGGAAGGACCAATTTTTCTGATTATTTCTTTACTCGTATTGAGTATTACTTCAGATTGAAACAAGTACAGTTTTGTTATTTCGTATCTATTGATTTATTAACAGAGTCTTACAACATATTTAAATATTTATATATAACAGTAATTAATTATCGCATTTGCTTGTCTGTTTATATAATTTGCGAGGTTCAAATCGTAACTTATATCGACGTTTAGTTTGAATTGTAGTTCGTATGTATCAGCGAAAGCTTCCGCTTTTTCCCTATCGGTGTAAACCGGACCGTTTCCGGATAAAATAGGTGGAATTTTCTTTTTTTTATCTTTGCATAACGCTTTGGTTAGCTTCCAAATATTTGAATTGGTTCTGTGTGTGTGTGTGTTTGTGTGTTTGTATGTGTGTTTGTGTGTGTGTTTGTGTGTGTGTGTTTGTGTGTGTGTTTGTGTGTGTGTGTGTTTGTGTGTTTGTGTGTGTGTTTGTGTGTGTGTTTGTGTGTGTGTTTGTGTGTGTGTGTTTGTGTGTGTTTGTGTGTGTTTTTGTGTTTTTGTATGTGTGTTTGTGTGTGTGTTTGTGTGTGTGTGTGTTTTTGTGTGTGTGTTTATGTGTGTGTGTGTTTGTGTGTGTGTTTGAGTGTGTGTTTGTGTTTGTGTGTGTGTTTGTGTGTGTGTTTGTGTGTGTGGTTGTGTATGTGTTTGTGTGTGTGTTTGTGTGTGTGTTTGTGTGTGTGTGTGTGTGTGTTTGTAGGTGTGTGTGTCTGTGTGTGTCTGTGTGTGTGTCTGTGTGTGTCTGTGTGTGTCTGTGTGTGTGTGTGTTTGTGTCTGTGTGTGTGTGTGTGTGTGTGTGTGTGTGTGTGTGTGTGTGTGTGTGTGTGTGTGTGTGTGTGTGTGTGTGTGTGTGTGTGTGTGTGTGTCTGTGTGTGTGTGTGTGTGTGTGTGTTTGTGTGTGTGTGTGTGTGTGTTTGTGTGTGTTTTTGTGTGTGTGTGTGTGTTTGTGTGTGTGTGTGTGTGTTTGTGTGTGTTTGTGTGTGTGTGTGTGTTTGTGTGTGTTTTTGTGTGTGTGTTTGTGTGTGTGTTTTTGTGTGTGTGTGTGTGTGTGTGTGTGTGTCTGTGTCTGTGTGTGTGTGTGTGTGTCTGTGTGTGTGTGTGTGTGTGTGTGTGTGTGTGTGTGTCTGTGTGTGTGTGTGTGTGTGTGTTTGTGTGTGTGTGTGTGTGTGTCTGTGTCTGTGTCTGTGTGTGTGTTGTCACGTGCCTATTTTTTTTTCTTCTCCCATCTGCCGTTTTATTATTATAATAGTCTGCATTTGGGTTCGTTGTATGTAGTGTTGCCTATGTAGTAGTGATAGAATTTGATTATTGATAGCTGTGACATTTTTGTCTCTCTTATTGGACTTCGCCTTGATTATTGGCCTCGATTGTCGTGTGTTGTTAGATATATTATTGTTGGTTTGATTGGGCTGGCAACTGATGCGAACGAGCGCGTTTATGAACTAGGGACTTATACATGGAAAGGTTGGCTGACGCGTGTCCTGGGACATTTTCTGATGTCCGGTCTGGGAGCGGGGAGTATTGATTCGTTTAGTGGCAGTGGTGGTAATTCTTAACTTGACCATTCTGTCGTGCCTATGTGGTGAATATTTTTGGATATTGGGGTCGAGTTAAGATCACCACTTGTGGGATTTGATGAAGTGAAGCCATCGTGAAGTACCACGTGCCGTTCCATCCACATCGACGATAAACTTCAGCGTTATAAAGACTTGCCTGGTAATTTTAGCAGAAATTATTGATAATACTATTTGGTGTTTCGGTTCTTGGATCATCGATGTTACCGTGACGTCTCAGTGAGGTTTTCAGTTGGTTACATGGTATGGAATTTAATTTTATCAACTTATTAGTTATTATGTGCTTGATCTAAGTGTTTTCAATAATTTAAAAGTAACAAGTTATTCTCATTTAATTTATACCTGCTCCCAGTGACGTCCCAATAAAGTTTTCAATAGTTTAAAAGTAACCAAATTATTTTTCGTTAAATTTGTACCGGCTCCAAGCTGAATCTGAATTTATATATCACTGAATATAATTTATGTGGATATTGTAAGGGTTTTAAAATATTATTTTTGTAGCAAGTCCATTTATTTGGTATTTCTTTTTTTTGTTGTGTTAATCTTTTGCTATCAGGAATTTTATATAAAACCAATTATTTTCGAAATTTTAAATATTGTGAACATTTTCTTTTTGTTGTTTTTTTTTTATTTTAATTCTTTTTTGTACCTCATTAGGTTTTTATTACTGTCTGGAAGATTGTTATAATTAATTTAAATATTATTTTAAGAAAGTGTATTAAATTCGTTTAAACCACTTTACGAAAATACAGAATTTATTGTAAAAAATCAGAACATCATTTTTACTTAATTAATATATTGCAGTAATTGTAAATATAGTTTTATTTATCTAGTTCACCATAATTGTTTGTTGTTTTTCGCGTGGCTCTGCTGGTGCCTACAAGACCTAGGGGTTTCCGGCTTGTACCGTTTTAAGTCGGTGGCGCGGCTCACTTTTAGATTTTTTTCTTCTACCCTCTACGGCTGAGCTCGGGCATAATTTGCCAGTAGAGAGACCACTAGCAGAGTACTCTTTAGAGAACCAAAAAAAGACGTGGCAAATTTTGGCGCCCAACGGGCCTATTATTTTTTTGTTGCGGGTTAAGTAGATTTAATTTTCACATTATTTATGGTAAACTAAGTAAAATTTTATAAACATCAACCAATTTAGTAGCGTACTTATGCATCATATATAAACATATTATTTTCGGATTACATTTGATAATAATTAATTCACTTATAGCTTATATATTGTTATAGATTTGATATATTTGATTTATATATTTATCTATTGCGTTGGGCTTGGTACATTCTCCCTTATATGTTTGTTTTCTCTTCGTAGTAGAGGTATTTGTGCTGGCTTGCTTTATTTGTATTCTGTTTGTTGTAATTTTGAACTGTTATTCTTTTCACATCGAGATGGATTACAAGATGGACGTAAATTATTTGAAAAAGGATATGCTTATCTATGAACTTGTTGTCCGGGGTATTGCGGCCGATTCTAGGCTAACAGTTGATCAGTTGAGAGTCGCTCTGAGGCCCATCTTACAGATGGAGAAGAGGGGATCCTTCACTCCACCCCCATTTTCTTTAAAATTTAGCGATGAAAAGGTTCAAATTAAGTCTCTTTTAGATAAGGTTAGGGAAACTATTTCAACCATTGATGCTGACAATTCTCAGCAAAAATATCATACTTCTCTCTCTAAGTCGGTACATCTTTATCATCGTTTCCAACGGATACCTGAATCTGGGTTGACCCCAGAAGAGATTTTGGAGAGAGCTAATCTGCAGATGGAAGTGCTGAGTACATTGGATTCTTTGGAAACCGCAGCTAGAGGTAATCCAGAACTTAGTGTAATCCTTCATGAATCCGATGAGGAGCTCCATTCCTCACCCAATGTGTCGAGATATAATTCCCGTCTTCAGGCTATGTCGATACCTTCCAGTTATAAACCCCCAAACCTGGAGAAGTGGAATCTCAAATTTACAGGAGATGCTAATTCGTCGGTACATAATTTTCTAGAGAGGGTTAGAGAAATGAGTAGGGCTCGTAATATTTCGGAACGTCAGTTATTCGATAGCTCTATAGATCTATTTACTGGTAAGGCTTTGAATTGGTATCGAGCCAATATAGATAGATTTCACGATTGGACTAGTTTATCGGACCTACTTCGTCGTCATTTCGAACCTCCCGATTATAGATCTCGACTTTTCAAAGAAATCATCGAACGAACTCAAGACCCTTCCGAAGGCATAGTTGAATATCTTTCTTGTATGCAGGCAATGTTTAGGCGCCATGGTGACCTCCCTGATGGAGTACAATTAGACCTTTTGATTCGTAATTTGTCACCTTTTTACATCACGCAGCTTCCTGTCGTTCAAACCATCGAGGAGCTGGAAGCAGAATGTCTTAAACTAGAGACTAAAAAGTATCGTGTTGACCACTACGTACCTCCTTCTCGTAGGAAAAATCAATTTGTGGAACCTGACTTCGCTTTTGTAGATGTAGGATCCACGGCAGCCGGTTTACAACATCTTTCGAATCTTGATAATAGTCCTGTCGGCGTTAATAGGATAGATACACCTGATAGTAGTCGTCCAAACAGGAATATCGTTTGTTGGAATTGTTAGGTTACGGTACACATAAACCGGAACTGTACAAATCCTCGGAGAATACATTGTTTTCGTTGTGGAACGCCTAATGTCACAGTTAGGACTTGTCCGAAATGCAGTAGTTCGGAAAACGGAACAAGGGAGAGCCGTTAGGTCGTGACTTTCTCTCCCCAACATTAACGACCGATTATACTTTCCCTAATAAATTAGTTTTAGATTTTGTCATCTTACATGCTCGAGCTGATCAGCGTCCCTATCTTAAAGTTGATGTGTTGGGCTATTCTATGCTAGGCCTTCTTGATTCTGGTGCTAGTCGAACTATAGTAGGATTGCCAGGATTTGAAATACTTTTAAGTTTAGGTCTTAAACTCATTAAGCACTCTTCTACCTGTACAGTTGCGAATGGTGAGACTTGTCATAGCATTGGTTATTTACCAACACCTGTCACCTTGTTGAACAAAACTAGGATTATAGATATTTTAGTACTTCCGGAACTTTCACATAACATCATTTTGGGAATAGATTTTTATAAGGCAATGGAGATTATTCCGGACCTTAGGCAGGATGTGTGGCGTTTTTCGGAACCCTCAGCTGACATCAATGTATCGCTTATAAAGAGTGCTGACAACTTAAATCCATTGGAAAGGAGTGCCCTAGATGAAATGGTTACCTGTAAAATGTCAGAAATAGGCGCTGGTCTTGGTTGTTGTAAGGTAGCGGAGCATGACATCGTTTTAGAACTCGGAACCAAGCCGATTAAGCAGCGTTATTATCCTGTGTCCCCTTTTAAACAGAAGATCATCGACGACGAGGTTACAGAGATGTTGAATTTAGGTGTTATCGAAAGGTCGAATAATCCATGGTCTAGTCCAGTGTGTCTTGTTCGTAAAAAAGATGATTCGTATAGATTCTGTGTGGATTTTCGTAAAGTCAATTCGGTCACTAAGAAGGATGCATATCCGATTCCTTATATCTCCACTATCCTAGATCGCTTGAGAGATACTCGTTACATTAGTTCCATCGATATCAAATCTGCCTTTTGGCAAGTACCACTTAGTGAGTCATCGCGCGAGTATACAGCTTTTACTGTTCCTGGTAGAGGTCTTTTCCAGTTTCGTCGAATGCCGTTTGGACTTTCAAATGCTCCTGCAACCTGGCAGAGGATCGTAGACACCATTTTAGGTCCCGAGCTCGAACCAAACTTTATGGTATACCTCGACGACATCATTGTTATTACGAATAACTTTCCTGACCACTTACGACTCTTGGAGGAAGTTTTTGACCGTTTGCGCAAGGCCGGTTTATTTGTGTCGAAGGAGAAGTGTCATTTTTGTAAGCCGCAGTTAAAATATCTCGGCTACGTAGTTGACGATAAAGGTCTGCGTCCGGATGCTGAGAAGGTAGAGGCTATAGTGAATATTCCGCCACCTCGTAATGTTAACGAAATACGTAGGTTTGTAGGGACAGCTTCGTGGTATAGACGATTTGTACCCAACTTCTCCTCTCTATTAGCTCCGATCCTCAAATTGACCAAGAAGAATGCCAATTGGAATTGGACAACAGATTGTCAACGTTCATTTACCATCCTTAAGGAGTGTTTAGTGTCTGCTCCTATTCTCACAGCTCCCGACTTTGAAAAAACGTTTTATTTGCAAACTGATGCCTCGAATTACGGTCTTGGTGCTGTTCTAACCCAGCAGTATGAAGAAGGCGAAAAGGTTATCTGTTATCTGTCTAGATCTATGTCCAAACAGGAAATGAAGTTGTCGGTTACTGAAAGAGAGTGTCTTGCTGTTATTTGGTCCGTCGAAAAACTACGTCATTACTTAGATCATGTACATTTCGTTGTTATCACCGATCATGCGTCATTGCTATGGCTCCATCGATTAAAAGATATCCAAGGTAGGTTTGCACGCTGGCAGTTGCGCTTGCAGCAATATGATTTTGAGTTGATCCACCGTAAAGGTAAAGATCATATAGTTCCCGATTTTCTCTCTCGAGCAGTACCTGTTTCCGTCGATGCTTTATCTACTTTAGATCCTCCTATGACCACTAACGACAAATGGTACTCATCAATGATCCGATCGGTACAAACAAGTCCGTTAAAATATCCCTTGTGGCGAGTATACAATGACACTTTATATAAACTCGTGAAACCATCGATTCCTGATCTTTCTTCACCTTCTGATGACTGGAAAATAGTAGTTCCCAAGGACAAACGGCTGTCTGTTCTTCAACGTTGTCATAATTTACCCTCTGCTGGTCATATAGGTGTCTTTAAGACTTATGGAAAACTGCGCCAAAACTATTACTGGCCTAAGATGAGAACGGATGTAGCTAAATATGTAAAGTCTTGCAATAGTTGTGCTCAGAATAAGGTGGAACAGAAGTTGCCTACTGGGTTGATGGGAGAACGACCAGAAATAACCGAACCCTTCCAAGCCATTAGTCTTGATTATATAGGACCACTTCCACGGTCGAAACGGGGCTACCAGTATATTCTTGTCGTGTCGGATTATTTTAGTAAAGCAGTCTTTTTATACCCCTGCCGAGCAGCTACAGCTAAGTCTTTAGTCGAAATTATGGAGAGCTTCTTTCTTTTGTACGGGACTCCGATGACGTTGACTTGTGATAATGGGGTTCAAATGAAATCTAACGAATTTCGTAAATTGTGTGAGAGGTTTAACACTCGGATATTTTTCACAGCTTCTTATAACCCTCGAGCTAACCCCACCGAACGTCATAATAGGGTAATCAAAACGATGCTGCGTACCTTTGTAAAACAGGATAATCATCGAACGTGGGACGAACATCTGAATGAGATAGGTTGTGCTATTCGAACTTCGCCTAGTGAAACTACTTAGTATAGTCCTTATTTCATTTTATTCGGCAAAGGGAATAAACTTTATGGTACTGACCATCAAACTAAAGTTCCTTCCAAGTCAATTGCTGTAGATACTTTCGTTAAAAATCGTTGTGAAGGATATGCTAAATTATATCGTCAAATACAGGGGCGCATCAAGACTACCCAAAAGAATAATGCTGATCGCTATAATTTACGTCGACGTCCACTTTCTTTTAATTGTGGAGACAAAGTCTGGCGAAGGAATAAGTCTTTATCGGATGCTCTAAATTATTATAGTGCTAAATTAGCTCCGGTATATGTAGGTCCTTTCATCATCAAACGTAGGTGTGGTTCTTGGTCATATGAACTCCAAGACGATTTAGGTAATTATAAAGGTGTTTGGCATGTGCAAGATCTGAAACCGTTCTATGAGTCTCCATCTTCAGATGTGGAATAACACACTTGGTTCGTTTAGGATATTTTTTTTTTCTTTCGTTCACTTCTTGTTTTTTTTTTGTTTGCGTCATCGTCGTAAAACTTTAGAAAGATTTTCTCCTTTCTTTGGAGAGGGGATGTTGTCACGTGCCTATTATTTTCTTCTCCTATCTGCCGTTTCATTATTATAATAGTCTGCATTTGGGTTCGTTGTATATAGTGTTGCCTATAGTAGTGATAGAATTCGATTATTAATAGCTGTGACTTTTTTGTCTTTCTTATTGGACTTCGCCTTGATTATTGGCCTCGATTGTAGTGTGTTGTTAGATATATAATTGTTGGTTTGCATGGGCTGGCAACTGATGCGAACGAGCGCGTTTATGAACTAGGGACTTATACATGGAAAGGTTGGCTGACGCGTGTCCCGGGTCATTTTCTTGATGTCCGGTCTGGGAGCGAGGAAGGTTCATCATTCGTTTGGTGGCAGTGGTGAAAGTCGGTTGAGAGTTTTTGGAACGGTTTAATATTAACACGGGAGCG
>OX467710.1:82549065-82611565 GCA_950111635.1 Agelastica alni | reverse complement strand
ACGGGTTCCGTAAAATAGTCATCAGGGTTCCGCCAAAATTATTTATTATTAGCTATTAAATAATACCACGGTTACAAATAGTAGTAGAAAGTTCTTGATGAAGCTGTTAAGATCGTCAATTACGTGAAAAGTTATTCTCTCCAGTCAAGATTGTGTGTGAATACGAATCACTCCTCTTGCATACCAAAATCTGATATATTCAAGAGGGCAAAGTTCTAGCCAGGCTATATAAACTTCTTGACGAGCTAAAGGTTTTCTCAATCAGCAAATGAAGTCTGAGCCCCCTAATATTTTTAGTATTTTGCATGATGAACAATGGCTTATAAAAATAGCCTATTTTGTCGAAATTTTTGGAAAGGTCAATGAAATAACTACACTTTTGCAGAAAAAAATCAACTATATTTAAGGCGAGAGATAAATTAACTGCTTTCCAAAGAAAATTAAATTTCTGGATTGCTTGCGTGGAAAAGGACAACACTGAATGTTTTCCACTTGTGTATAACTTTCTACAAGAAAACGCGTTGGAATTACCAAATGCAATTAAAACTATTATAACTAAACATTTGGTAAATCTCCTGAATTCTTTTTCCGATTACTTTCTTGAAAATTATATTGATATTGAATGGGTACAAAATCCATTTATTATAAAAAGTCAACCAGCGGTGCTGACCGTCCTGGATTATAAAGCATTCATAGATCTTTAAAGTTCATCCACATTAAAACACACATTTGAATCTGTATCTTTGAATGAGTTTTGGGTTGGTGTTAGGCGAGTGAATACCCTGAAATGGCCAAAACGGCTATCTTAACATTGCTTCTATTCATCACAACGTATCTATGTGAAAAAGTCTTCTCATCCTACGTTTATACAAAAACCAAATACAGGTCAAGATTGTATGCTATCCCAGATATAAGCATACAGTTGTCAGACATAATACCGAACTATAAAACAATCATACAAAAATTAAACAATTTCATTCTTCAAATTAAAACTTTAAGTTAAGAATAATTTATTTCAATTATATTATACATTTCTTAAAGAAATTTTCTATAAATTTCAGTGTTTATTTGGAATCATTTAATATATGGTTCCATAAAAAAAAGGTATTTGGTTGGTGTTCCGTTTTCTTTAAAGTTTAATAACCCCTGCATTAGAGACCAATCGGCTATACTTATACCATTTATAAGTCTAAAGACCAGCACTGTTTCATGCACAGCTAGTCTTCACTTTTGACACGTTCCGGCTGCACATAAAGTTTTAGAGGGCTCCATTTATTTGTTTCCCTGCCAAAAACCTTCGCTCAACATCACAGGTCATACTTTTCGTCTCTCGTAAACTTTGAACCCAAGGATAAAAACTCATTCACTGTTTCTACCCTTTCTGTTTTAATCAGCACCTTGCAATTTGTCATGATATCTTTTTATTTAAAACCATTACTTTTTTGTTGCCTCAATTCACTTTCATCCTTTAAACTTTTAGGGCATTATGCATAATATTAACCATCGCGATCGCCTGCAACACCTTCTCAGATGATGTTAATATGACCTACTTATCGGCATCTCTTTTCTATAGGTAATCCTTCCCCCTTCTAATAATCGCAGTGCGGGACGTCTGCGGCCCACTCAATAGGTCTACCCTTTTTGCGACTATTTTCAGTAAAAAAAATTAAGTAAGCATTTTACGATCAAATTATTCATTCTTAATCCAAATGCCTTTCTTTAAATATTTTAAACAATAGTCTATGTTAAGTTGATTGTAGTTTGCCATCAAATTGTATATATGTAAACACTATATTTGATGAAATATCAAAAAATTTTGAAAATTTTAATTAAGTTTGTCCAGTAAAAATATTTGGAAACAATAAAAAATACAATTACAACTGACTGTTACTGGTTGGAATCAGTTGGTGGATAAAGGAAAGTATATTGTGGCAGTGTTCATTAATCTGTAATCATAGCTGTATGGGGTCGGCTTCAGAATAGCCCCAGGGTAAATCCTGCCTGTCGTAAGAGGCGACTAAAAGGATAACCGTAGGTGGAAGATGGTCTCATCGCCCGGTGAAATACCACCATATCGACTTCGTGTGCTGTGAAATGGATCATTCCATGTTTCAGTGTTCGGTCGATACTTTCCGGTCTCCCTCTTTCCTTTTCCCCAATTCCTCCCTTATTTTCAGGTGCATCCTAATAGTAATAATGATGAAGTCTCCTAGAGTAAAACACTCCGGAAGCAAATTACCTCTCCTTTCGGATTTCCGGGCGAGAGGTACTCGAGGGGACTGAACATTAAAGATAAATTTTTGCAACATCCGTGGACTAAACAAGAACATCAATGACGTCCACCATCACCTACAGACGAAAAAACCGGATATTCTGGCTCTAACAGAAACACAAGTAAACTCGTCCACCAACAAGGTCCATATGCTTTGTCCTGGTTACGAACTCCATTCTCGACTCAGGTTCAAAGGTGGAGTCTGCCTTTACGCTAAGGCTAACCTTTCATGCCAGCGTGAAGAGAGTTTGGAACCGAAAGACTTTGATGTGATATGGTTTAAGCTATCTGATATCAAAGTGACTAAGTTCCTCTGCTGCCTTTACCTATCACCTAATGAACCTTTATATAACAACCTCTTTGAGTTTTTATCACTCAAACTGGACTACATTCAGGAGAACCATCCAACAGCTGAAACCATAATCATGGGGGACTTTAATGTACATAACGCTGCCTGGCTCAAATTCTCTAACAAAACTGATGATGCAGGTCGTCAAGCTGAGGCCTTCGCCATTACTCATGGTCTAGAACAACTAGTCGAGCTACCAACCCGCATCCCTGATGTCAACAACCAGGCTGCCAATACACTAGATCTTTTCCTAACCACCAATCCTGACCCGTATAGAACAGAAGTTTGTGCCCCACTTGGAAACTCTGATCAAACCCTTATCTCCACAACATGCTCTTTCCATTTACCATCGAGCAGCACAATACCACCCCGTCTCATGTGGCATTACCATTCGGCCGACTAGGAGGGTCTTCGTATGTTTTTCTCAGCGTTTCCATGGAGACAATTTCTGAAATCATGTTGGGAATGCAAACTTACATACCGAATACCGAAAGAAGAACATCATCCGATAAGACCTGGTTTAACAGAAACTGCTCTAGAGCTGTGGCTTCCAAACAGGCAGCATACCATCGATGGCAAAAAAATCCGGGACCTGAGACCAGAGCAGCATATGTTGAGGCTAGAGGCATATGCAAAGAGACAATAGAATGTTCAAAAGATGCTTATAATGACAAAATAAGATCAAAACTTGTTGAATGTCCTAACGGACCCCGTTAATTTTGGTCTTTCGCCAAAGCTGTGGAAAGAAACTTCACTTTCAGCTCTTTTCCTCCCCTAACCAATGAAGATGGAACACTAGCAACGACTGCCCAGGAAAAAGGCAATATCTTTGCGCACCTATTTGCTGGAAATTCATCTCTGGATTCTTCGGGAAAACAACCCTCGAACATTACACCTATTGATAGTCACATGCCCGAGATCACCTTTCGCCAACGTACTATCAGAAATATTTTGCTGGGTCTCAACACCAACAAAGCCTGTGGATTTGACGGAATCCCGCCGATTGTTCTCAAGAAATGTGCCCCCGAACTAACACCTGTTCTTTGCAAGTTGTTCAACCACTCTTACAATTTGGGAGTATTTCCGTCCAATTGGAAAATTGCAAGAGTACAGCCAGTCCCTAAAAAAGGCAAAAAGACCCTACTTAGCAACTACAGACCTATCGCACTGCTATCTATTATTTCAAAGGTCATGGAAAAAGCCATCAACATCGAGCTCATGAAATATCTGGAAGACTCAGGAATTATCAATGATAGGCAATATGGCTTCCGCCATCAGAGATCAACTGGTGACCTGCTCGCATACGTCTCACATATATGGCAGCTATCTATTGAAAAGTATGGAGAAACTTTAGCTTTGGCATTAGATATCTCCAAGGCGTTCGATCGAGTTTGGCACCAGGGACTCCTCGCCAAGTTTTCATCTTATGTCTTGCCCCCTCAGCTGTGTTCTCTGCTTGCTAGTTTTCTCTCAAACAGGTCTCTCCATGTAGTGGTCGATGGAGTTTCATCTGACACTCTACTCATAAATGCTGGTGTTCCGCAAGGATCCATTCTAACACCAACACTATTTTTACTTCACATCAGCGACCTATTGAAAGCAATTTCATGTCCCGTATACAGCTTTGCCGATGATAGTACCCTCCATACCGCTTTCTCTTCCAGGGCCCCTATATCAGCCCGTGAAACCAGAAATGAACGAGGAAGAAATGTTAACAATATAAATATGGACTTAGCAACAATTCTCGAATGGGGATCCAATAACTTGGTAGAATTCAATGCAAACAAAACACAAGCATGTCTTTTCTTTAGAAAAGCCGATCTCACTGTGCCTAACATAACTTTGTCAGGAGTAACCATACCACTGAAGTCATCCATATCGATGCTTCGTATTACTATCAGCAATAACCTTTCCTGAGAAAATCACGTGAGGTCCATTGCCAAAAGTGCATCCTAAAAACTTGGTTTTTTGTTTCGTGCCAAGAGCTATATCACCTCCAGTCAGCTGCTTATGATCTGTAAAGCACAGATCCGACCTGTACTGGAGTACTGTTCCCATATTTGGAGTGCAGCACCTAAACATATCCTGAAGCTACTGGATTCTGTCCAAAAAAGGGCAATTCGTCTCGTCGATGATGCCTCGCTTACAAACTCGCTCACTTGTCTGGAACACCGTAGAAAAGTTGGCGATTTGTCTCTATTTTATAGATAGTTTCATGGGCGATGCTCTTCTGAAATATCAACAATCGTTCCTCCTTTGGCAGTCTCTTCAAGATTAACCCGTCAAGTTCAGTCTTCACACCCCTTCGTGGTCACTTTGGAGACCTGCAGAACATCACTTTCCAAAGACTCATTTATCCAACGAATTGCGAGGCTTTGGAACTCATTGCCAAGGGAGGTGTTCCCCGAGGCATACAACCTCCAGAAATTTAAGAATAACACCAACTCCTACCTTCTTTCCCTTGGTTCCCACGATGTTCTCTGAACATTACAGGATTTTCCTTTTCGTGGGAACCAGAACATAAAAAAAAATCTAAAACGAGTATTTCAAATAATTGACAGTGGTATTCTAAATCAGAAATTAAAATCATATGATATTAAATCTATCGCTTTGAAATTGTTGGGAAGCTACCTTAGTGACAAAAAAGAGATTATGAAAACAAATAACCAGAAGGTGGTGTAATTGGTCCACTAATATTTATACTCTGCATGAATGATAAAAACTGCTCTTTTAATTGTGAATTTGTAAATCTTTACACAGATTATACGTTGTTAGCTATTAGTGATGATTGTTTGGAGATAGCTGTTCAAAAAAATGAATAAATTATAATAGGATAAAGAATGTAGATAAAAATAATTAACATTAATTATATAGAATAAGAAAATAGAAATTGTAAAACAATTCAAGTACCTGGGAGTGGTATTGGATAAAAATTAAACTTTCAAGAAACACTTACAATTCATAGAAAAATATCTAAAAAGCAATTTTCTTCTCAAGAATAGCTGCTTAGATATCAATGAAAGCAAGATTGACAGTATATAATAGTATCATTCGACCACATTTTAATTATTGTTCTACAATACTTTTTTTTCTAGACAATAACAGTAAAGCTTCTTTTCAAATCTTTAAAATTTTGGTTTGAAATTAATTGTGAAATGTAATAGATATACACCTAAACTCCACATACAAGAGACTTTACAGTGGCAATTAGTGACCCAAAAGATCGATACAACCTATTTCAAACAGTTATCAAGTTCTATCATGTAGTTCACGAATACTGTACTAGAAGTTTTAACAACTTTTATATAAACAGATCCGTGCGGGGATGTCCTTAACCCCAACACGGCGCGTCCCAATGGCTGATAGGGAACTTTCTGGCTTACAGGAAAGGTGTCTAATATTAAAGAATAAACACCCGCGGATCAACTAAGGACATGATATAGGGCAGCGGCTATATCATTACTACCTTTGAGTACAAGGGAGTTCACTTCCTTGTATTCAAACTAGACAGGTGCGGTTGGTTTGTTTTAAGCCAGCCAAGCTTACCGCGATCATCAGGCTTTGCTCAAGGTGTCATGCGACCCGTGCCAAGGGGCGTACTATATGTATGATATATGTGCCTGCCCCAAACAGATATCGCAAACGGAGCCTCTGGGATACCAGGCAACCTCCCGGTAGTATTTTTGCCTTGCTACGGTAATGCAGATCTCTGCCGTAGTCGACCATTTTTTCTCTAGCTACTCGTGGGAACTATATGAGTAACAAAAAATATAAAAACATTAAAACCATCTGCGACGAAGGCAATCTTCTCGCAGACGAACAAATGCAAATGGAGGTGTCTACTACAGACCCTCCTAGCAACCAAATCTCGCAGGAAGCTGAGAGGGTACTTTTAAAATCCCCCACTCCCGAGAAAACGGACCTGACAACAGGGGGCGAGGCTAAGCAAACGGCCAGCATAAACCTGGACAAGAAGGTCAAACTTGCCGGCGCGACAAGAAAACGCCTTAGATCAAATACTTAAAGAACGGGATGAGAAAAGGAGCGGGGATCAATCCCCCCCTGCTCTCACCAGCAAGCGAATACGCTCGGATGGTAGCACTCCAGAAGCGGCAGTGAAAAAGCCACGCACTATGGAGGACTCAAACGAGCAAAAACGCTCCTTTGCAACTGTAGTTCAGGGCATCAAGGTGGGCATAATCCACCCAGAACACCCAAATGCTCAGCTGTAAAACGAACAGCTACGGCTGCTACAGCGATCCATTATGGACACTGTAGACAAACTACCGGACGATGGTCCACAAGTGCGATTCCAGAGCTGCACCATTCGACCTGGAATCCTCCTTCTGTCCTGTACGGACGCTGAGACGCTCAAGTGGATGGAGGAAATGATATGCTACCTTCAACCCTGGGAAAACGCCCAGCTGAAATTAGTTCAGAAGGAAGACATACCGAAACCCCACATCTGTGTGGCTTTCATCCCAGACGATGAGGGACTACCCAGACTGACGAGAGAACAGGTAACCAACCGTCTGCGGAAGATAAACCGTACCCTGCATTACCAGGAGTGGACCATTCTACACAGGGAAAACGCAGGACCTGGTCAAATGTGGACGTTCTCAATGGATGAGGTATCCATTAAAGATTTGGAGCGGCTAAATTTCCGCCCATATTTTGGCTTTGGACAGGTGCAATTCCGGTCCAAGGAAGCCAAGAAAGATCCATCATCGGTGGATATTCCAAAGTCTTCGGAGGTAACCGTTAGAATCAAAGAGGGAGGTAAATCTACCTCGGCGGCGACAGCGGGACTGAAGAGGCCGGCCAAAATCAGCAAAAAAGCCGGAAAAGGGAAAAAACCCCTTCATGGTAAAGCGCCGACAAAACGACCTACACCAGGAAACAATACGGGGAAGGAAAGTAAACCTCCCCACTCTACCTTTAAGTAGAAATGGCTAACCACATCCAATTTCTCCAGGCGAACATCCAACATGCTAGAGCGGCTTCATATGTCCTCAGCAGGAGGTTCGCCAAGGAGCAACTCGATGTGGCACTAATCCAGGAACCCTGGACTTTCCAATACAGGCAGAATAAGCGGCCTAGGAAACTGCTCCGGTAAGTTAATAGCGTGTACTCTAGGTGGTAAGCCAAGAGCATGCATACTAATCAGGAAAAACATAAACTATTTTATGTTAACAGAGTTTTGCACCCCCGATGTGGTTGCAGCACAGCTTTCGATCTCAGGAGGAGACAGTAGTGTAGATGTAGTCGTCTGCTCTGCTTACTTCCCTGGAGACCGAAAAGAACACCCTCCTCCAGCAGCAGTGCGAGATCTAGTTGCCTTCTGCAAGAGGAACAACAGGCAACTGATCATTGGATGCGACGCAAATTCCCACCATTTGGATTGGGGCAGCAGCGACATCAATGAAAGAGGTGAGTACTTATATAATTATATAATAGGGGAAGGGCTAGCAGTCAACAACGTAGGCTCGGAACCAACCTTCGTAAACAGAATTCGCGGAGAAGTTCTAGACATAACTATTAGTACACAGTTTATGAGTACCAAAATAGTTAACTGGCAGGTATCTACCGAGCCTTCATGATCAGATCATAGACACATACGTTTTGACGTGAGAATAGGACAACGTCCCATAGTGCAATTTCGAGATCCAAAATGCACAGATTGGAAAGGGTATTGTGAATCCCTCCAACAGCACCTAGGTAACGGTAATAGCACTATACATAATAGAGCTGAAATAGAAGCGGCGAATGAGCATATCACATCCGCCCTTCTAACAGCCTATAAGGAAAACTGCCCATTAAAGGAGAAGAGGGACCGTAGAGGTACACCATGGTGGAGCAGAAGCTTAGAAAAGCAAAGAAAAGAAGTTCGACGTCTCTTCAATCGAGCTAAAGAAACAGGTTGCTGGGAAATCTATCGTACAGCTCTAACGACTTATAACAAAGAAATAAGGAAAGCCAAAAGAGAATCCTGGAGGAGGTTCTGTCAGAGTATATCAGATCTACCTGCCAGCACAAGAATCCACAATGCTCTCGCCAGAGATCCGACGCAAGAGATTGGATCGATAAAACGACCAGATAGCTCTTTTACGGACTCTGGTAGGCAAACGTTAGAGACTCTCTTGCAGACCCACTTTCCCGGCAGTCTGCTTCTGAGGGACCAGGAGCAAATTCCACTCTCAATGGGATCGACATCACGACCCAAAAGGGAGGACTGGAGAAAGGTTTCAAAAGTGGTCACCCCAACATCTGTACAATGGGCGGTGAATTATTTCTCCCCATTCAAGTCTCCAGGGGAGGATGGTGTTTTCCCTGCCCTCATTCAGAAGGTCAGCGAAATTTTACTACCTCTTTTGGTTAAACTATTCAGAGCGAGTTTGGCGTGGAGTTATATTCCGCTGGGCTGGTCAACGGCGAGAGTTGTATACATACGTAAAACGGGTACGGTGAATCATTCCCTACCCAAATCCTTCCGGCCGATCAGCCTTACCTCATTCTTAATGAAAACTCTGGAAAGAATTATTGATAGACATATTAGAGAGGGGAATCTTACGGAACATCCCTTAAACCCCCACCAATATGCCTACCAAACAGGCAAATCTACGGATTTAGCTCTAAACAATCTAGTAGGAAAGATCGGCCATTCCCTTAAACATAAGGAAATTGCGCTGGCAGCTTTTCTAGATATAGAAGGAGCGTTTAATAACGCCTTACCACAGTCACTCTATACATCAATTAGGGATAGAGAGATAGACGGTAAAATCTGTAACTGGATCAAAAACATGATTGAAAACAGATATATAATATCATCACTGCATGGAAAGTCGGCTAGGTTCAGGGCGGCGAAGGGGTGTCCACAAGGCGGGGTACTTTTTTCCCTAATGTGGTCACTTCTAGTCGACTCTCTGCTGAGCGAGCTTTCCATGCAGGGAGTAGATTTTCAATGCTATGCGGATGATCTGGTTATAATAGTTAGAGGTAAATTTGAAGCGACGATCTCAAACGTCCTTCAAGAAGCTCTTAACACAGTATACAGATAGTGCGAGAGGGAACAGATGTCTGTAAACCCCCGAAAAACTGTAATTATTCCTTTTACGAAAAGGAAAAAGCTAGATAAGCTTCGGCAGCCTGTCCTATACGGAGAGAGCATTCCATTTGCGACGGAAGTGAAATACCTGGGTGTAGTTCTGGATAAAAGACTCACCTGGAACGCCCATTTGGAAAAAACAATAAACAAAGCCAGGTTTTCTCTCTGGAATCTCAGAAGAGTATGTGGCAAATCTTGGGGAATGAACCCCAAACAGATTTACTGGATTTATCAAACAATGATAATATCTATGGTCACGTATGGTTCAGTAGTCTGGTGGACCAAAGGGTTACAACAGACAGCTAGAGCAAAGCTTGCTGGCCTTCAGCGGCTGGCATGCCTGGCCATAACTGGAGCTATGTCCAGCACACCAACGGCAGCGATGGAACACCTCCTACATCTCCCTCCCCTAGATATTCTCTTAGAGAGGGAGGCCAGGATAGCTTCCTATAGATTCCTGTCTTTGGAAAAGCAAATAAATGGAGAGCAACTCGGAGATCACTCCGGGATACTGAGTGAAACAAAAAACCACCAAATTCTCGGGATGGTTCCTGACTTGCTAGCCACAAAAATACACGTAGGAAAGTCGTTCAAAGTCCTCTTTCCGGAGAGAGACGAATGGATGAGGGGACAAATTCTCTTCCCAGAGACTGAATACGTAATGTACACAGACGGCTCAAAAACCCCAGATGGAGTTGGGGCCGGTGTTTTCAGCAGGAAACCAAAGATTGAAATATCTACCAGTCTTGGCAGGTATGCCACAATCTTTCAGGCTGAAATATTCGCTATCGAATTGTGTGCAAGAGAGTTGACCAACAGACCTCTAGCAAACAAAAACATAAATATAATATCAGACAGCCAGGCCGCTTTAAAAGCACTGAGCTCCAACAAGATAAATTCTAAACTTGTATGGAATTGCATCGAATCCTTAGAGTACCTTGGTGCGAACAACAGGGTGACCCTACTGTGGGTACCTGGGCACCAGGGGGTGGAAGGAAACGAAAAAGCCGACACCCTTGCAAAACAGGGGGCCGAATCTGCGTTCACTGGACCAGAACCGGTTTTTGGAGTCACCACAAGTGCCGCCAAAACAATTATTTTGGACTGGGTGGAGAGGAAAATACTCACGTACTAGTCCGACTTACCAGGGCTAACCCACTCGAAGGCGTTTTTACCGTACAACCCTCGAGAAACACAACTAAGCAGATCCTAGAATGGAGCAGAAATGACCTGCGTATTCTAACAGGACTGCTTACGGGACACTGTCGTCTGAGATACCACCTCAGAAAGATAGATCTGAACCAACAAACGGACTGTCGGTTCTGCTGCGTGGAAGACGAAACTGCTGAACATATACTATGTTCATGCCCCGGCCTGGGAAGAATAAGGTTCAACATATTTGGTTACACTAAACTAGAACCTACCGATTTTAAAAAAATCTCACCCTATACAACCATGAACTTCGTAAGAAGGGCTGGATTGTACGGTGAACTGTAGCCCCTAGGGGTGAGCCACAATAGACCTACTAAGGGTCGCGGTGGAGGGGCGACCACGCCGCACTCACATAAAACCTAACCTAACCTATATAAACAGATCCAATACCAGAAAAGGAATAAACTCATTATTTATTCGAGGTCTAAAAGAATATAACTCTTTACCAAATGAAATTAAAGACTGTATGATACGCTTATAACCTTTAAGAAAAACTCTCTAAACACGTGTGATATAGTTATGAATGTAGTTGTATTTTATTTTAAGTGTATATCTGAATGAATCTAGCTATTTTCGTGTGATTTTTTAAATTTTATTGATGTGTAACATCTTAACTTTCGCTTTCTTGCTATTTGTGGAAGTGATTTTGTGAAATGGGACGGAAGTGTATAAGTGTAACAGTCGCGGAAGCGCTTGCTATTCGGATTCAGTCAGATAGAAGTCAACCAATTTTCCGAGAGGTCGGTATTGTCAGCCATTAGCTGTGCACTTAAGTTACAGTGTTGTGTATGAAATTTTTTGTTATATGCGTAAACTATATAAATAAATATTTACTGTCGATAATCAGTCTCAAAAAAGTGCAGAATATTGAAAAAGAATTCAAGTAAGTAATAATAAATAATTATTCGAATAAGATATTTTAGTATTTAGATTTTTCAAATTTTGAGGTTGATTTTTGTCATTGTTAGTGTCAATTAAATAAAATAGAGTTGTCATTAAAAAAAATAATTGTTTGTTCCAAAAAACATTTCGAATAATACCTTTTGTCAGAATATAATTTAAAAATTGCTTATTAGTAAGGTGAGATGTCAAATGTTACACATCATATGCGACTACTGTGAGGCTCGCTTGTTTTTTTAATGTATTTTAGAAATTTTATATTGTCTCTTTCAAAAAATGTAATGTGAATATTAGGATGTTCATCATCGATCAATGGGGAGTTTCTTGAATTTACTTCAATTAATTTTTCTTTTAAATCTTTGAGTTTAGAGATCTACTACATTTAATATTTAGATTTATAGATCCACCTTTTTTTGTTTTTTCATTATTTAATCAATTTAATGTTTTTAAGGCATTTTAATTGTACTGAATAAGAGATTTTATTTTAAAAATTTATTTTGCTAGCGAGATCTGTGGCAGGACAACGTCTGCCGATCCAGATCAGCTACTACATATCCCCTTTTTTATTAAAACTAAAATACTAACATTATAATTGTGTAAAAATCAAAAATTTTATATAAATAATAACTTGTTCATTCTGGATCGCGATAGTAACATTTTTTTACGAACAGAAATTCTACTCTCATCCATTTTTAATTAAAAATAATTTTAAAGTTTTTGTAATTATTTAATTATTTATAAATTTAATGATTGAATGTTTTATTTAAATTTAATTTGTAGCTTTAATAACAAAAAATAATTAACTAATGTGTTTTAATGAAATAAGACAATCATAAATTCTATTAAAAATCTGTACCCTTTGTACCTACATTAGCTTCTGCTGTTTTGAAAAACAATTTTAAATCTGTGATTACTTCTCCAAAATGTCTAACTGTTTGAATTTTATTTCTTATCCACAAAGACATTTGATTTTTCATTTCTTGACTGCTAAATCTTTTATCAAGTAAAAGAATGGCCCCGTAATCATCTTTGTGGCGAATTACTCTTCCTATAATCTGATTAACAACTCTGGATGCGTCCAAGTTGTACCATTCTTGACCTTTTAAATACTAAAAGCATATATAAAAACGGCAAATGATTTGAAAAATATTTTTACTTTGGTCCAGTTTTTAAATAATAGAAAATTGGTTATAAATGAATTTGTGTTTAACATGCATTTAAAATTAGTTATAGGTATGTGTTTAAAGTGATTTATTTATTGAAGTAAACCTTCTTTAGAATCATGATTTGAAACTGGATGAAACGAAAATAAACAAAAAAGAGACAAATAAGCCTACGAGAAAATGAAGTATAATACATTTTACAGCATTATCAGTCTCCTCTTTGAGCGGTACTTTACGTAGCCTTTCCACTTTTATTTAAATAGTTTACATAGGCGTACGATGAAAGATATTTGTTACAATTGTTTTGTGTACATTTTTGATTATTTACATAGAACAAATTAATAATCGAAATTCAACTATTTTCACAATAAATGTCACCGTCTTTGCTCTGTTTTCAGAAGTTTCTCTACTAATGCGAATGAACTGCACACACAAACAATTTTTTTACCCCTTGTAAAAATTTAAAGTAACAGATTTAAACTTGATGCAGATTAATTTGATGTATTTTTACAGCCACTCACCCTCTTATCCTCTTTATTACATTTATTTAAATATTGCTTCTTAAAAATTATTTTTGGATCTTTAAAGGTCGGATAAGGTAACCCAGTTATTAAAACAGTTCTTGCATTAGAATCCACAAAATCTAAATCTTCAGACACCTTTCCTCTACAAACTCCCATGAAAATCGCTCCTTTATTTTCAGGATCTTTTATTTTCTGGTAATATTTTCTCATGGCACTAATAAAGGAAATATTATCTTCCGGTTCCACAAAGATAGCCTATAAATTAAAAATCGTAACTACCTTCAAAAAAAACTGGCATGATAACATACCTTTTGATTAGAGATATTACCCCAGATTCCACTTTTCTGCCAAACCTTCTGGCATTTTAACATAAAAGAATAGAATGGAAAAAATATCAACACGCCATCAGGAACTATTGTTACAATATTTAAAATAGACATCCCAAGAGAATTTATATATTTTGAATTGTTTCTAAAAATGATAAATTTTAGATTAAAATTGAGTTTATGACATGACTATTTACGAATTAGTAATTTAAATAAATTTTTTTATCAAAAATTAAATAATATTTGAACTGCTTGATAGGTAGACACACAACCTGAAAGTGGCATTGGCTTTATAAATAAAAAAAAATAATAAAAGTTTGTAATAGTTACAAAAAAATAAAAATCACTTAATTAAGAAAAAAAAATTATTCTGCCTCCAAAATTAATTTCCAAATTCTCTATTTAAATTTTGACACGCACCATACGCACATATGTATGGTGTGTTCACTATGCCATACATATTGAAAGATGTACCTACAGACTCTTATCAAATTCTCTCTTTATCAGAAGTCATAGTTATAGATATAGCGTTGCTATTCTACCACATAAATATAATAAATACTAGAACACCGATCAATGTTGTATGATTTGGCACCCCATAGGATGACTGACCTAACTCTGAATATGCGCAATGAATGGTATATTTAGCGGGATATTCAAACGTGTCACCAGGACGGGACTTGGGAATTTTGAGCTTAAAATTTGTCCAAGTACTTAAGAGACTACTAAGTTAACAAAAGTAAATACTTGACGAAACTAAACTACCGGAATGTCAGAAATACACAATGTTTATAAAAAACCGCTGAAACACAAAAAACGGAGCACTAATGCAAGCGATTTTCCGAAAGCAAACAGGATAACAGATAGGAACAACTCATTAAACCCGAATACACTATTCTTTTCTTTGCGGTGTCGTCAGATTTTCTCAATTTTTCCTAATTACTTGCCCTAATATCACATACTCTATTTTTAACTTCATCCGATAATACAATGAAAAAAATTAACTTGGCAACGATGTGGTAAGAAAAGATGTTATGCGCATGTGCAAGTGGTAGGTGAATGGTTCGCTATTTGGGGTCATTTCAACTCAATATCGGATGTATCTATTGGCATGCTAGAATTTATTAAATTTCTGTGTATGATACGCGTCTCCTCGCGCATGCGGATTATGAATCGTTAAACATTTTTGTGTGACGCGACCTTCATTTTTACTCGCAGCGCGCGTACAAAAGTTTCACTTCAAAAATTACTTTACAGGAGGAAAATGTTTATCGTCTTCAAAAGTAAAATATATTATTATTTTGTCACTCATTAGCATTATAACGTTAGCCAATTAGTTGACAAATTGACTAAAAAAAACATGCAAACAAAACAATAACGAGAAATGGAAAAAAAAACGTGAGAGAAATTATAATATGTTTATCAATAATATTATACTACGAAAAAACTTCATTCCCAGTAAGTGTTCCAGGACACTCACGCACAGTTTAACCAGAATGATAGAATAGCAATGTTAGGTGATTTTAATAGTTGGGTAGTAGTGAAGCGATATGACAGTTTTCTGGTGATATCAGAGTGAAAAAAATGGAGAAAGTCTGCTCGAAGTTTGTTTGGAGTGGTAATCTTGTGGTAACAAACACATTGTTTAACAACAAAAAGATCCACTTGTATACACTACAAGGATGCCAGAGAAGTATATAAGTATATTTGTGATTGTGAATAAAATATTGAATAAGAAAGTGATGGATACTCGGGCATATCGCGGTGCAGGTATGCAGACCACTTGTTAGTAATGAGATGAATAAGAGGTCTCTGTAAGCGGTGGCGGCATCGTGTACAGGAATAGAGTAGTGTTCTAGAGCATATAAAGTTGAGAATTTGCAAGAAGTTGTAAAAGATGAGTTCGTAAGAAAATTGATAAAGAAATTTGCCATATTAGATAAAGCATGTGAGGTTGAAGAATTGTGGAAAATTTAAGAAAAAAATCGTAAATGTTGCTACTGAAGTGTATGTTGTAAAAAAAATTGAAAAGGATACAAGTTACAGAAAGTAGAGGTTTAAAAAGCAGTTTCAGAGAAAAAGAAAACCTGGTTGGATTAGCTAACTACAAAAGCCAATCAAAGAACGCAAAAAGCGACGATTGAGGATGTAAACAAGACAAAGAATAAGTATAAAAGGTTAAAAGGTGTGGCAAAAGAGGTTGTGGCAAGAAAGAAGGAGAGTGAAAAAGATGAATTTGATAAAAAGTTATCTGACGATTTTTAGAACAATATTAAATTCTTCAGGAAGTGTATAAGAACAGCGAGAGTTAAAAATACTACGTCGCATATGGAAAAAATTAGAAAACAAGATGGTAGTAATGTGAAAGAAGAGAAATGTGTAATAAAGAGATAAAAGAAATACTTCGAAAGTTTATTTGAGAAGGAGGATACACAAGCACAGGCCCCACTCGGAGATATGAGTGAAAGTTGCAACAAAAGTAAAATTGGTACGACAAAGATTGTGGAAGCGTAGAACAGTATCAAATAGGGTAAGTCTGCAGGGTAAGACAGGATTACGGTTAAAATACTGAAGGATGGACAGGGCGTGGTAGCTAATCTGCTGTACCGACTATTCAACCTTTATTGAAGGAGCGTTAGCATACCGGACGACTGTTGCAAGGCCGCTACCGTGCCGCTTTACAAGGAAAAAGTTTCGCAGCAGGACTGTAAGAACTACCGAGGTATTAGTTTACTCAGCATCGTTAGAAGAAAAAGGAGATATATGGATCAGGTCTTTTCGTTACGAGGTATAGCGAAAAATTCTTAGCTAGAAGTTAAAAGGTCCACTGCTTTTTTAGATTTGGTGGTGAGAAATGAATTGTGGTCGACATTGTCTTTGTATGGGTTAAGCTGTAGTTCCATACGAGCACTGAAATCGAAAAAGGTGTTAGACAGGGATGTAGGGCTTTGTTTGGCTTCGCCATGACTGTATAACTTATACATAGACGATTGTTTAAAAGATTTGAAAGAGAGTGCGTATGAATTAAAAATAAATGATTTGATCAAATGCCATTTTTACGCGGATGATCAGGTCATATCAACGTCATCTGAAGAGGAGTTGCAGGTAATGGTAATTATGCGTGATGTCCTATATCCGTGATATACCAGGTGTGGAAGAGAAACTGAAAAATATCGGAGAGAATCATATGCATATAGTGGCTTTACTTGATGAAGGCAGTACTGCAACTTTGTTAGATTCTGCAAAAGACTTGGAACTTGGGCTGACAGGTCCAAATACACCATTATGCTGTAAATTGACAGGTGGCATATTTCGCTACGATAATCAGTCCGAAACTGTTCAAGCAGAAATTGCAGGCAAAAATTCTTCCAAATTCCATAAACTGACAAACATAAGAACTGTGGAGAGTCTAGAATTGCCCCATTAAATATACGACTTTGAAAAATTAGCAAAAAAATTTCCATTTGTTCAACATGTAACTTCTGATTTAGAAATCAAAGAAAAACCCAGTTTGCTGATAGGTCAAAATAATGTACATCTAATTGTTTCAAGACAAGTTATCCAACCACATCCAAAAACGCCTATTCTGTCCAAAACAAAAATTGGTTGGACATTACATGGACCAATCAGTGGTTCTAAAGAAAAAATTAGTTGTACAGAATCATCTTTCATTTGTTGTCAAGAAGCAGACGAAACTTTACATAATTTAGTCAAGAGTTATATGACATTGGATAATTTCGGTGTAGCAGTTGCAAAACCAGACAAACAAAAATCATTAGATGACGAAAGATCCCTTACTATTGCAAAAGATTCTATAAAATTCCATAATGGTCAATATCACATCAAACTTCCTTGGAAAATTGAAGTATCTGATAAGCTTCCAGAATCGAAGAGGTTGGCAATGCGAAGGTTGTTCTGTCTTGAAAATCGTTTGTTAAAGCATGAAAGTTTCGCTGAAGCTTATAAGGCCGAAATACAAAAACTATTGGATAAAGAATATGCTATTCCAGTTACACAAATACAAGTCGAGACAGCTGAGAAAATTTGGTTTCTGCCCCATTTTTCGGTGCAGAATCCAAACAAATCTGGGAAGGTAAGAATTGTGTTCGATGCGGCAGCTTAATCACAAGGAAGTTCCTTAAATAATTTCTTGCACACAGGACCTGACTGGCTCACTTCCATTTTTGGCATATTATTGAAATTTAGAACCCATAGAATCGCATTTGTAGGTAATATCCGCGAAATAGAGTGAGAATAGCCGATGGAGATACCTATGCACAATGTTTCCTTTCACGAGATTTTAAAAAAACTATTCCTCCTAAAGTATACAGAATGAATGCTATGCTTTTTGGAACAACATCATCTCCTTTTCTGGCTCAATTTGTTAAAAACTACAATGCAGATTTATATTTCAATTCTTATCCTCGAGCAGTAAAAGCCATCAAAGAAAATCATTACGTTGATGACTACTTAGATGGCGCTGATAATGAGGAAGATGCCTTCAAATTAGTAAACGAAGTAATTCGCATTCATGGAGAGCTTTGAGATCAGGAAATTTATATCAAATTCTCAAAAGGTCATTCGGGGAATACCAAATCATCTTTTAGCAAATCAGTTGAGTACAGAAATCAATATGCAAACAAAAGATGAAAAAATTTTTGGGATGATTTGGAATTCAACAAAAGATTGTTTTCACTTCAGATTGGAATTTCATAAAGTTTCCGACGAAATCATCAAAGGTTTGAAAATTCCAACTAAACGCCAAGTATTGAAAACGGCTATGACTGTATACGATCCTCTTGGTTTATTATATCCAATCAGTATAAAAATTAGAATACTCTATTTGGCGCTCAGGTATTGGATGGGATGATTTCATTAGCGAAAATATGTTTAAAAAATGGCAATTATGGCTCAAAGAATTAAACGTTGCAATGAAGATCGAAATTCCGCGATGTTACTCGCCTAGAAGAAAAGAGTTTTCATCCATTCAAATTCATGTTTTTTCTGATGCCAGTGAAGATGCATATGCTGGTGAAATTTTCCTTCGATTCAGTTTTGAAACCTCTGTAGAAGTTTTATTGGTAGCTTCCAAAGCAAGGGTTGTACCAATCAAAAATTCCACAACTGTCAAATATTTGACCATACCAAAACTCAAACTTGTAGCTGCAGTTTTGGGAGCAAGACTTTGTGCAGAAGTTGCTAGATATTTGGAACTCAGAATTGATAATAAATTCCATTGGTCGGACTCTCGAATAGTCCTAAGTTGGCTCAAAAGTGATAAAAAAACTTCCTACCAATATGTCCACACGGGTTTCACGCAAGAATTTATGTTCATGATCCCTTTGTATGTTCAGATTTGTTACTGTTGTTAAGACAAATAACTTGGCAGTGCGAAATAAATATTTTTGACTTGCTGTCAGTATCTTCTATATTTTAACTGAAATTCACTACAAACGAAGTATTTAACGACACTAATTACTAAATATTTATATTCAATAACTATTGACGTTATGTTTTATCTCTGGGTCTTGGGTGACTAAATATTATATATCAGATTAATGGGATCCTAGATCTACATGTGTGTCAATTTTATTAATGTTGTTTTCCAGATTACATTATCTTTAATTATCCTTTGTTATTCCAGTTTCTACAGTTAGTATTAGGTATTTTTTTTTCTTTTGGTTTTCAAAGATAGGATGTTTCAATAAGGTTGTTAATTAAACGTTTTTTATGCAAGTAACTATTTATGTTGGCATAAAGTAAGTTAATAGTGTTAAATGTTAACAACAACTGCTTGTCATTGTGTGGATTAAGTAGATGAATTGAAAGCAAAAACAGTCGAACATTTAATATGTAAATACAATGCAGGTTTCTATGTTGTCTTCAGTTTTTGCACGAGCTTTTCTCTATTTGTGTTTCAAGGTTAAATAATTTTGTTAATGTAAGTGCTGACTATATGTCATGGGTGGTGAATTAGGGTTTAGTTTGTTATTTCCGGACTGATAATTGTTTTTTTTTGGTAACATTTACGTTATTTTTTTTTACAGGGTTGTGGAACTAAGGAATTTCTTGGTTTTAAGGTTAAGGGGTGATTTGATTAGTAGTTATAGAGTAATGGAGTTAAAGGGTTATGAAACGTCAGCAAAAAAAAAACTTTAACCACGACCAGGGTCTAGCATTGCGAGGTATAACAGGTTCCACGAAAACAACACCGGTCAGTGCGCTTAGCACGTTGCTGAACTTACCAGCGGCATTGGTAACAGCGCATCGATTAATTGGAGCAGGAAAATGAAGGGGGAAAACTCCATAACAGCAGCCATACCACCATACGTCAGAAACTGGGAAGAATTAGCCCGGTAATGGGTATGAGGCGGGATAGTAAGACCGTGAGTTATTAATTTGAAGATAAATACAAGGTAGCGTATCCCAAGAGGGCAGAGTGGGAAACTAAACCAGGACCGACACTCAGGCACTGGAGCGGAATATCATCTCAGAAACTGAAGGAAACGGACAAGTATACCGATGGGCGAATACTGTACAGTATTTCAGGCAGAGGTATTTGCAATACTCTGCTGCGCACGAAAAATAGCACAAAGACATTACGAAAGCAAGAAGTTTTGCATCTGTGCTGACAACCAAGTGGCTCTTAAGTCCCTGAAAAATCCAGCTCTTAAGTCCGAGCTAGTTGAGGAGCAAGTAAAGCTAGTTGCAGCAATGCATTAAATACCATCGCCCTTAATAATCGTGTAATGTTGCTCTGGGTGATTGGGCATTTAAAAGTACAGAGAAATGAAAAGGCATATGAACTGGCTAGAAAGGAATTAGCACTATTATACTTAGCGACCCCAAAAACTATAAATTCTATACTAATATCGGATATTTTTGATAGTTTTTATATTTTAACCCCCTGCTAGCCCTTTCCTAGGTTTACCTGCTTCAAAAATATTACTTTAAAACAATGCTTCCCAGAAAGCTATAAATTTGACATATATTTCGGTGTTTTTAATAATTTTTATTTTTCATGCCCTTCCCACCCAGTTCGTAGGGGTGCTAAACAAATTGAAAATGTCTCTATCAAACTCAACGATCCCAAAAACTATGAATTCGAAACTAATATTGGCAATTTTTTATACTTAAACTCCCTCTCACTCTTTTCGTACAGGGGCTTATCGGGATAAAAAGTATTCTATCTCTTAAGTTGGAGCAATCAATAACACATTTACAAATTTTTATTAAACTCGCACCATGAATTTGTCACTAATTCGGCAATTTTTTTTAGTTTTTATATTTCAACCCCCTCTCATCCTTTTTGTTAGTCTGATCGCTACCAAACTTTACCCGCTGGAATAATACGAAGATTGCCTAAAATTTTTATCAAAATCGATTAAATTGTTTTGGAGTCCTTACGGAATAATTTTTATATTTAAACCCCCTTTACCCTATTCGTTATTTCGATTGCTACCAAATTTTACAACATAAATTTATACTCTAACGTACTCGTAAAACTATATATAAAATACTTGGTTTACTGGTGTAAAGTTTTTTATGTAATATTTATGTACCTGTTTTGATAATTGCCATTAAGGACTTCTAAATCTGGACCCATTGGTATAATCTTTACACAAAATTGATCATTGGAAATTATGTGGTAATTCTCCAACCTGACTTCTATTGGTATTTCCAATAGGGAAATAAGTGGTTGTAATGGAGCTAAAGTTTTACTTGTAATTATAAGTGATCTTAAACCATTTTTTATAAACATATTTATTCTGCAAAAAAATTAATTATTTTTATTGTGTCTGATCGTAATAAAATTTTATTTAAAATATTTACCCAAATTCTGGACTAAAACACCAGTAATTAATAACTTTTCCTCCAGTTTTTGTAAATATAAAATTTGTTAGTGAATTACCTGGTCTTTTCTTTACCTGTTCTTCTTGAATAAAAACCTACAAAAATAGGTAAAAATATGTATAACTAAATCAAGTACCTGCTATACAGACATGGAAAAATATTTGCGGACATAGAAATGTCAATGCAAAACGCTGAGGTGCACGGAAACCAGTCAATCAAAAAAATATATCTAATAAATATTCGCGACAAACAATTAATTAATTACACTCAAATTTAAACTGTCCTCACTTTGTCGACATGTGTCTGCGACGCTAAAAATCATAATGAAACTTTTAGCTGCGATGTGAATGTCTGATCTATCAGAAAGAGACTACGATGCATGCAAGAGATAAAACAATTGACATACAAACGTATAGTCACACCTTTTTCCTGTAGGGGTAGACAGAGACCACTTCCTTTCACTTGCTACGGTTCTTACACACATTTTATGCTTCCTCTACTTTCATCAGTGCTCTCATACATGCTTGTCGGTTGTTGGTACTTTTAACCTGGCCTTTCTTCAAAAAAATGTTGATCTGATCGATATGTTCGCTGAGGCCGACCTCTACGAACATGTCCATTCACACTCGCCATATAATTTTGTTTCGTCAATCTTCCTTCATCCATCTTTTCTACGTGTCCAAACCATCTAAGCATTTATTTATCTATCTTTGTAACCACATATTCTATTACACCACAGCGTTCTCTTCTCTCACTATTCTTCTCTTCTCCTTACTTTATCCAACCGAGTCACTCCGGCTATACTTCTCAGACTACTCATCTACGCAGCATTAATCCTATTTTCATGCTTCTTCTGCCAAACCCAACCTTCACTACCATACATAAGTGCCCCATTCATTTGTTTTATTTTCTATTTATTTATTTTATTCTATTTATTTTAAATAAAATAAATATTTTACGAAATAAAAAATTTAACAATAACTTCTAAAATATAATCTAAATATTTCAAAAAATAAATGAAAAACGTTAGAAATCCAACGCAAAAAAGGTTAATACAAAACGTTCGAAACGATGACTCCTGTCTGTAAATAATGTTTTGTAAGAAAACATCATTTTCATTATTCTTATTTTGGCACAAGGTGGTTAGTTTAACCTTTATTACGTTGAATTTGTAATGTTTTGGGGTTCAAATTGTTGGTTTATTTTTCAGAAGTTAATGTTATGTTTTTTTATTCGTAGAATATTTATTTTATTTTTGGGGTCGTTGTGGTGGGGGTGAAAACATTTTTAAAGGAGAAATTGTTTGATCTTGCATGCGTCTTTCCTCACTTTCTTGATAGATCAGACGTTCACATCGCCGCTGAAAGTTATATCACTATTTTTAGCGTCGCAGACTGTGGACGAGGTGGGGACACTTCAAATAAGAATCTTGCAATTAATTACTTGATTGTTTGTTATTTGCGAATATTTATCATATTTTGTACTGGTTGACTGGTTTTCGTGAAGCTCAGCAGTTTGCATTGAAATTTCTTTGTTTGGCACATATCTTTCCATATCTGTATATTTTAATTTATTCTTATATTGAGGAAATTTATTAAAAATATAACCTTATAACACTTGTTAATTTGAGATTCGCAGTCAGGAAACTGGCCTGAAAAAATAATATCAAAAATGTTTTCAAACATTTGTAAATTGTTTCCTTTTGCAGCAAACGAACTATCATTAATAGTTGCCATGTACAGGATAACATTGGAAATGACTTTTTGAAAAGTAAAGTAGTTGTCAAAATTAATCTAAAAAAATTTTGGGTTAAATGTTTGAAGACTTCGAAACAGAACAAAATTGGTATTAATAAAATTTTATTTATTTATTTAAAAAAAAAAATTAATCAGAAAGTTTTTTTTTCTATTTAGGAACGGTAAACTTACAATAACTGTTTATTTTATTGTTAAGAGAAAACTCTAAAAATTCAAACATAAGAAATAATACTTACTCCCGCTTTTTTTAATAACTTGCAGAAAAATGTACCATCAAGTGATAACCCTTTGTTTTTATCACTATTTAATTTAATATTATCTATTTCTGTTTCCAATTTTAAAAACATTTCTTTTAATTTACATAAATCATCAGCATTTAAATCTATTTGACTTTCATCATATTCAATTGCTTTTTTTGATAAAAATTCCATGACAGTATTTACTTCTTTAATGGCTGATGCAATATCTGAAGACTTCAATTGTAGAGAAGCAGATTCTTCAAACATTTTTTCTACGTTGTGTGCTTCATCCATTATCACTACTGTATTTGCTAAATTAATACCTTTAAAAATAAATTAACTTGAAAAAATTTATTGAAAAATTAATGATATTGTAGTTGCATACTTATACCTTTATTTTTTTGCAAATTTATTAATATATTTTTGGTAATTTTAATTTATCTACCTAAATTTTTTCTTATAGACGGATTTAATAAATAATTGTAGGGCATAAACATTATATCTGCTTTTTCTTTCAACTCTTGAGTCACATAAAAAGGACAAAATTCTTTGTGTCTTCCTAATTTTACAATGTCTTCAATATCCATTAAATTTATATCTGTAACACTTGAGTTCATTTTATTTTGCTCCAAGTTATTAAACTTGCAGCATTTTGTTTTTTGTTTGAAACGACACATTACATCCTGAAATAAATATATTAAGGTCTAGGTTTAGGACATACAATCAAAAATAATAAATAAAATTTATTTTTATTAATCAATAAGGTTACCTGCAATTTTCAGAATTTTTTTAAACTCTTCTGAAAGTTCATAAGAACAGCCATAAGTAAAAATACTACCTTGCAACTGGAAAACCAAGATAATAGTATTGTGAAAGGAGAGGAATGCGTTTTAAAGAGATGAATGAAATACTGGTGCAAGGCCGTTATCGTGCCGCTTTACAAGAAAAAATGTTTGAAGCTGAACTGTAAGAACTACCGAGGTATTAGTTTACTCAGCAACGTCGGCAAACTGTATGCAAAGATATTGATTAAAAGAGTGACAAATGAAACTGTGAAGATGATATGAGATGTTCAAGCAGGATTCAGAAGAGGAAGGAGATGTATGGATCAGGTCTGTTTATTACGAGGTATAGTCGAAAAATTCTTAGCTAAAAGATCTACTGCGCTTTCGTAGACTTTCCACTGCTTGTGTCAGGATAAATGGAGCCTACGCGGCCTACTTTAACATCGAAAGAGGTGTAAGATAGGGATGTGTGGCATAGCCATGGCCATTTAACTTATACAAAGACGATTGTTTAAAAGGTTTGAAATTGCGAATGGATTGAGAATGAATGATTTGATCGTCAAATGCCTCCTTTACGTAGATAATCAGGTCATATTAGCTTTATCTAAGGAAAAGTTGAAGGCGGTTGTTAATATTATGCATGCTGCTCTAAAAATCAAATATATGAAATTAAATGTAAGTAATACAAAAGTAATGGCATTATAGCCTAACCTAACCAAACTTATATGTGAAAAAAACTCATTTGGACTATAAATTCTAAATAAAGAAAAACAAGTTAAAAGCTATTTTTTGTGTACTTAAAAAATAATTTTTGATCCGTCAATTTTTATTTATTACAAAAAAATATTGGTGTTTTCTCATTTCCGGAGTGGATTCATTTTCAATTTATACGCACTCTTTTTTAAATATTTTAAAAAACTATCTATGCATAACTTAAAAAGCCGTGGAAAAGCCACACATCCCGGTGCAACACATTTTTTTTTAAAACCAAATCAATCCGTGTGAGGTATGTTTATTCTGACACAAACAGTGAAATTCTCGTAAAGTGATAACAGTGCTCGTATCAAACCACATACATAGACAATATCGACGCCAATTCATTTCTCCCCACTTTGTCATAGGATTTTTCCAAGTCTACGAATGCGCAGTAGACCTTTTGACCTTTTGACTTCCATCCAAGTATTTTTTGACTGTTTCGTAATGAAAAGACCAGATCCCTACATCTCCTTCCTCTTTTAAATTCTGCTTACAAATCCCATATATTTTGATCCGTTTTTTTCGTCACTGTTTTAATCAATACCTTTGCATACAGTTTGCCAACGATGTAAACAAAGTAAACTAATACCTTGGTAGTTTTTGCAGTCGTGCTGCAAACCGTTTTCTTTATGAAGCGAAACGATAACTGCCCTGCACGAGTCTTATGGTAAGCTGCCGCTCTTCCAGAAAAGGTAAAAAAAGCGGTACTGCAAACTAGCTACCACGGCCTGTCAAGCCTTCAGCATTTCAACCGTAATCCTGTCATACCCTATAGATTTTTTTAATTTCATACTAATTTACTTATATTGCAACTTTCACTCACGTCTTTAAATTGGGCTCGTACTTGTGTATCCTATTTATCAAATAAACTTTTAAAGTATTTCTTTCATCTCTTTTAAACGCATTCCTCTCCTTTCACCATACTATTATTTTGGTTTTCCAGTTGCAAGGTAGTATTTTTACTCGTGGCTGTTCTTACGAACTTTCAGAAGAGATTAAAATTTTTTCTGAAAATTGCAGGTAACCTTAATGATCAATATGGTGGCGAGGCTTAGCTCGTCGCCAGGCGCGTCCTTTAACGAGGGCGAACCAGGCGACGGTCGACAAAGAGAGACCTCCCAAGCCAAGGTGTTGACTACCGTGCCAAGGGCTGCATGACGCAGAGGGAGCTGCGCCTCGAACGGTGTCTTCTGGATACCGGACGACCTCCGGGAGTATAAAGCCAAGCCCTGGGCATTCACGGCTCTGCTCAGATGAAAGTGCATAACCGTGGTACTCGTGGGACTCAAATGGACCAAAGCAAAAAAAATTTAACAAACACAACCACTCAGGGCAAAACCTCGACTAGAGGCGAACGACCAGAGGCGAAAAAATCACCGCTACCTTTTTAAAAAAAGGACAAGGTGCGTATTAGCCGCGAGGCAACGCCACAAAAAAGGAAAACTGGGGCTAGGAGCTGAAAAAGCAAAGGACCCAGTGGCCCTAAACAAAAAGCAAGACGCTCGGACCAGCACACTGGGGCCGGGCAAAAAACGCCGGGCCTCAGAGCTGAGCACACCGAGCCCTGCAACTGTCCAGAAGAACAATAGGCCCAAGACGACTAGTCAAGGGACTTATGCACAAATGGCCAAAAATAACATCAGGTAAGTAAGAACCTGCATTATAGTAAAGGAAGCACAGGCAACTTTTATGCCCCAACTAACTGTAATAAGGATAAAAACACTCAAAGGGTACACAAACCAAGCGGAATTGTTAATAGGGTCAGCTTATATGCCCTACGATTCCGCGGAAGCACCTCCAGAATAAGTCAAAAGACTGACGGAATATGCCAAAGCGCAGGGGCTAGAACTCCTTCTGGGTGCCGACGCCAATGCTCACCACATGGCGTGGGGAATCACTGACGTGAACCAGAGGGGGAAAAGCCTCCACGATTTTGTGCTTGGAGCACAACTCATTATTCTAAATAGAAGTAATGAACCCACCTTCTTGGACTGTAAAAGACAAGAAGTAATAGATATCACAGTGTGTACGAAGGGTGTGGCAAGCCAGGTCAGAGACTGGAGGGTTTCTAGTGAACCCACGGGATCTGACCACAGGCAAATCCTATCCCCAAACTACACACCGGAAATAAACTGGGAAAGAAACCCACGTAAAACTTACTGGGAAGGATATGAGAAAGAGCTTCACATGAGGCTTTAACACATACCCAAAAGAATACACACAAAAGATCAACTTGAAGTCGCGGCTCAATTAATGACCGAGACTATCAGAAAGTCCTTCGAACAAAACTGCATACTGAGGGCTAGAAACCAAACCTCCAAGGTCCGATGGTGGAATAACACCCTGGCCGATTTCAGGAGGGAGGTCAGGAAAGCCTTCAACAAAGAAAAATGCTCAGGGAGAGATAAAAACTGGAGCTGCTTTCGACAGCTTCAGAGGCAATATAGCAAGTCAGTGGTTGCTACTAAGAACAAAAGCTGGAGGGATTTTTGCGGTGAAATTAAATCGGCCTCCGAGGCCTCAAGAGTAGCCAAAATCCTCTTCAAGAGAAACACTGCAGTCCCTGGCTGTTTAAATAAGCCAGACGGCGGATATACGGAAACAAAAAATGAATCGCTGAAACTACTGATAGAAACTCATTTCCCGGGTTTCAGCGAAGAAAACACAGCCAAAAGAGACCATAAAAGTCACAGGGACAATTATTGTACTAGGGACTGGAATCTAGCGGCCAAAATAATCAAACCAAATGGGGTAGAATGGGCACTCAAAACGTTCGACCCATATAAAGCACCAGGACCAGATGGAATATATCCGGTACTGTTACAAAAAGGTATGCGGGACCTAATTGGCCCCCTCACCAATCTTCTAAGGGCTAGTATCGCCCATAGACACATCCCAGAAGCCTGGACCGGAAGCACAGTAGTGTTCCTGCCCAAGCCTGGAAAAAACGGCCATGTGCTGGCCAAAGACTTTCGACCGATAAGCCTCTCCTTCTTCATATTGAAGACCTTGAAAAGACTGGTTAACAAACACATAAAAGACACGACTCTAACAATGCGCCCCTTCGCCGACCCTCAGTACGCGTACCGGGAGGGCAGGTCCACGGAGTTAGATATCCAACATCTGGTGGAGAGAGTTGAGGCGCAAATGGAGCACAAAGGCTACGCCCTGGGAGTCTTTATGGATATTGCTGGAGCTTTTAACAGCACTTCTTAAAGAAAGCAATGACAAACAATGGGGTGGAAGCAAACCTTACTGATTGGACGGAAAATATGCTGAAAGGTAGAGTACTGACTGTCAGCAACAAAAAATATCAACTAAAAGGCCGCCCCACTGGTGGATGTCCTCAGGAAGGCGTATTATCGCCTCTCTTGTGGTGCCTAGTGGTGGACGAATTATTAGTAAGATTAAAAGAAGCTGGACTCCTCGTATATGGATATACTGATGACATAGCTATTATAGTAAGGAGCTTAGGAGCATCATGATGATGGCACTGAGAATCACGGAAAACTGGTGCACGAAAGTTGGGCTAACGGTAAACCCGTCAAAGACCGCAGCCGTCATCTCTACCAGAAAATACAACTCCGAACCCATTAGCCCTCTGAGGCTATGGAATCAGGAATTAAAATACTCCGCGTCAGTGAAATATCTAGGAGTACACCTAAGTGCAAAACTGAAGTGGAACGTACACCTCGAAGTAAAGAGGAAAAAATTTATGCCTCAAAGTGGGCATGCAAGAGAGCCATGAGAAAAACCTGGGGTATAAAACCAAGGGTAAGCCTGTGGTTATATCAGGCGGTATTACTACCGTCACTAACGTATGCAGCAGTAGTCTGGTGGCCAAGGGTGGAAGGGGACGAGGCTGTGAACCTGTTAAAAGGCCTGCAAGGAAAATACTTGCGGGCTGCAACAGGGGGAATGAGCACCCCTTCTACAGAGGAACTACAAATAGCCCTCAACATACTACCTTTGGACCTCCTCATAAAAGATCGGGACGGGAACACTGCATACAGACTAAAGTGCCAGGTGGGATGGAGGAGCAACGGGATTGGTCACACCAAGATTGAGGTCCTCCACAAACATCTCTTCACAATAAAATCGGACAAAATTTGGAAAAAGACTTTAATAGGGAAAAACTATAAAACAAAAATACCAACCAGAGAAAAATGGTTAAAGAAAACACCTTTTACCAGCCCAGGAGTGAAACGATGGTACACTGATGGATCAGGGTACCAGCGACGCTACGGGGCAAGTGTGTTTGGAGCATCCTGCAACCACAAAGAAAGCATACCCCAGGGGAAATACGCCTCGGTCTTTCAGGCTGAGGTCTATGCTATACTCAGATGCGCTACGTACCTGACAGAAAACAGAGTGACCAACAGTGAGATTGACATTCTCACTGACAGTCGCGCGGACATTGGGGCCCTCGTGAGTATTACCACAACATCATCGGTGGTGTGGTACTGCATGCAAGCACTCACTGAGTTCGCGACGGTAAAAAAAGTCACTCTTACATGGGTTCCTGGGCACACAGGGATAAACGGCAACGAGGTAGCAGATGAACTGGCAAGAAACGGGACACTGGTGGAACCAAGAAGCCAGATGGTCGGATTGCCAATTGCCGAAGCAAAACATTTATTAAAACTAATCCTTGAACAAGAACATATTGCTCAGTGGAATGCAAATACTGGCTGCAAAACATTAAAACAGCTGATGAAAAGACCTCTCCAGAAGAGGGCTGACGACCTCTGGACGATGGACCGGAGTAGACTAAGCAGCACGCTTAGCCTGCTCACAGGACACATCGCATTAATGGCGCACCCCTTTTAACTTTTATACTTATTTATTGCCTTATTTACGCCCGTAATCGCTGCCTTTTGTGTTTTTTATTGATTGATTTACAGCCCTGTACAATGCATCTACACCAAGAAAAGTTGTCAAAAACGATAAATCGAATACAACTCGATTACTGTTATCTGTCAAATTTAACGGATATTTACACATCAGTCTATTATAACTGATATCCCACATGTTAAAATTTTTTAATGATTTATAAACGTTAAAAAACAAGGTTAACTGATATTTTTTATCCACTTAAAACATAGTTTTTTATCCGTCATGCTGCAACTATTTTTGTTTATAACAAAAAAAATATTAATTTTTTCTCATCCGAGATGGATTCGTAATATAAGTACGTAAATTTTTTTTAACACTTTCAAATTAAATTGTTTGCAAACAATCGCTAAACTGAATATTAACCATAATTTATTAAATCACATAATACATTTTAAAAAACGTTCCTGAAATTGTTAAAATTAATCCCAATTTAGTTTTTTTATGCTGTAATTTTAGAATAAGTAATAGGAAAGAATCACGGAGTGGGCGACATCTATTATTAATCGTATAAACTTCTCGAGGTGTGAACAACAAACTAAACTCCAAAGCCACTGAATATTCATTATGGAAGGCCACAAAAATTTTACGCAGGCCAAACTATTCAAAACCACCCGTCAAAACGGAAACAGGAAACTGGGCTAAAAGTCCTTTAAAAAAGGCAGAAACTTTTGCAACATACTTAAAAAGTGTGTTTACGCCTAATGACTGGGAATACCCACTACAAGATGAAGAAGCAATTACATCTGTACTTGATAAACCCTATCCACTAGAACTGCCAGAAAAAGGATTAACAAAAAAGGAAGTTAAGGATACTATACAACAAAATATTAATCCAAAAAAAGCTCCAGGATTCGACCTTATTACAGAAGAAACTCTTCAGCAGCTCCCAGAAAAAGGCTTTCAGTTCCTAACAAGGCTGTTTAATTCCACAATAAAAATGGGCTACTTCCCATCAAACTGGAAACTAGCACAAATAACAATAATTTTAAAGCCAGGAAAACAACATGAAAGTGTAAAGTCCTATCGACCTATTAGTCTTTTTCCAGTGGTCTCCAAAGTTTTCGAGAAGTTGATACTTAGTAAACTGATGCCCATACTAGAAAACAAAAAACTAATACCACCACATCAATTCGGATTCATACAGCAACACTCAACAATTTAACAAGAGCATAGAGTTGTGGAAAGAATCAATGAAAACTTCGAAAATAAGAGATATTGTTTTGCAGTATTATTGGACATTAGCCAGGCTTTTGACAAAGTCTGGCATAAAGGACTTCTATGCAAACTAAAACAGAACTTGCCAACTGTTAATATAATATGATTGAAACAACGCTTTGTAGTATTTTCATTTTATTTTCTTGTACTTGATACAACACATTACACGTTTTTCTTTAGTGACGCCATGACAGGAAGTTTGTCGGCGCAGGATAGGTAAACTTGACATTTTGGTGTTGCCAGTATAAATGTATAATAATAACCAACACGCCTCCTTACATTTTTACTAGAAACCATTTATAGTAAACAACCTCTACTAACTTGTAACCTAACTACTTATTATTTTATTTAACATTTAACATTTCTCTGAATTTAATAAATTTAACATTACCCAATGACTTTGTGAATATGTCTGCTACATTATCTTCAGAGTCTATTTTTACAATTTCAATTTTATTTTGTTTAACATTTTCATGAATATAATGATAGTGTACCTCAATGTGTTTAGAATTTTTAGTGAAATTTCCATACTTTGCAATAGCCACTACACCTGAATTATCTTCAAAAATCTTTATTGGGTTACTAAATTTAGTAAACATATCATTTATAAGACAAATTAGAAAATTTAGTTCAGTTACAACTTCTGATAAGGCAATATACTCTGCAAATGTGTAAGACTTTGTTACACTGTTTTGTTTCTTTGATTTCAAAAAAATTACATTTCCAAATAATCTAATTACTAACCCGGAAGTAGACTTCCTGTCAGTAATGTCTCCTGCCCAGTCAGCATCCACAAAACAATCTAAGATATCAGCATTAATATTTTTATATCTTAATTTTAGATCTTTAGTAAAATATAAATATTTTAAAACTCTTAACGCATATTTAAAGTGTGTCTCACTGTAACAATTTTGAAATCGACTTAGATAGTTTACACTGAAAGATATGTCTGGTCTAGTACCAGAACTAATATATAAAAGTGCACCTATCAAATTTCTATATTTTACTTCTTTATTTACTTCAGATTTTTCTAGTTTCAGATTTATTTCCATGGGAGTCTTATACAATTTTGAATTTTCAATATTATAACGTTTGGCCAAAGATTCAATATATGATTTCTGACTTAAAGTCAAAGTATTATTCTGCTCAAAATAATTGTATTTTATATCTATCCCTATGTAGTTTTTAACTATGCCCGTATCCTTCATTTTGAATTTTTTTGATAATTGTTCTTTAATATTTTCAATAACTTTTATATCTTTACAACAAATTAAAAGATCATCGACAAATAATAGAATATACACAGTCATATCATTTTGTTTTGTAACATACAAACAGTAGTCATATTTACTCCTCTGAAAATCAAGAGTTGTCAAAAATTCGTTAAAACATTCATACCATGCACGAGGACTTTCCTTTAAACCATACAGTGCTTTATTTAATTTATAGACTCTGTCCGAACCATCTTCATAACCAACTAGCTGTTTAACATATACTTCAGATAAAACTTTACCATTTAAAAATGCAGTTTCTACGTCCATTTGATGAATATTTAAGGAATTTTGACAACAGTAAGACAACAATAATTTAAATGTCGGCAAGTAGCAACAGGAGAATAAGTGTCATCAACACAATCAGTCTGCTGAAATCCTCTAACCACTAACCTTGCTTTATATTCACTCACACTCTTCTTTCTATAGATCCACTTCACATCAATTACCTTTTTGTCCTCTGGAGGTTTGTTCACAAGCATCCATGTATTATTTTTTACTAAACTGTCCATTTCACGATTCATTGCTGCTTTCCAATTTTTTGATTCATCACATTTGATTGCTTCCTGAAAATTTTCTGGAACCAGAGCATCACAATAATTTACACTTATACAATAATAACCAAATTCTTCATCAAATCGGCGTGGAGGCTTAGTTTGTCTTTCTGTTCTTCTTTTCTTATCTTCTTTATTTTCACTATTTGTTACCATACTCTCTTTATGTACATTTTTTTCTTTTTTCTTGTGTTCCGTTGTATCCTTCTTATCATCTGCATCAATAAAAATTTCGTCTCCGTTTTCTTTACTTTCAATTATAATTTTTTGTTTTTCTTTGTCTTCTTCCATGCTGTTTTCCTTCTCTTCATCGTCATCATCGTTAAATCCACACAAAGTTATGTCTTCTTCAATAATGTCACAGTGTCTAGCTATTTTAATTTTGTTATTTATTAATACTCTGTATCCTGTCTCCGTATATCCAAGTAAAATTCCAATTTCTGCTTTTTTATCCCATTTAAATGCTCTCCTTTCTTCTGGTAATCTGACAAATACTTTACTTCCATACAATTTTAGATACTTTACTGATGGCTTCCTCTTAAAAAATATTTCATACGGCGTTTTTCTTTCAATAGTATTAGTCAAAGTTCTGTTTTTCAGATATCTTAATTATTTCTGGCCAGAATTTCCTTTCCACCTTTGATTCAGATAAAAGACATCTTCCCATATCCATTAATGATCGATTATATCTCTCTGCAGTTCCATTTAGTTCATGCACATATGCTGGACAAGGCTTTATCATGATTCCTTTTTCTTTTGCAAACTGAAAAACTCTTGCATTCATATACTCCTTTCCATTGTCACATCGCAGTTCCTTTATCATTTTTCCCGTTATGTTATGTACTTCATTAACATACTGTACTAAACATTCATATACTTCGTCTTTTGTCCGGATACAGTAAACTTTGACTAACTTGCTGTAATCGTCTATGAAGCTTAGAAAATACTTTTCACCATTATTACCAGTAGTTTGATGCGGTCCATTTAAATCTGAATGTACAATTTCTAATATATCTGCTGCCTTTCTCCGGCTGTTATTGAAAGGTAAGTTATGCATTTTGTTTTCTATGCATATTGCACACTTTAGATGATGTGTTTCAATCTCTTTTGGTAATCCTTCTAAAGATTCATTCTTGCACATTTCTGCTAAATTATTAAAGTTTATATGGCCCAATGTACGGTGTAATTTTTCTTTTTTGACATATTGCTTTTACTTACATTTGCATAAAATATCTCTTCATTTACATAACTTTTTATTTTGTATAGTCTCTCCTCTTTAATTGCAATGGCTATGAGTGATCCATATGGGTTATATATTTTTGATGATTTCCCTCTTGAAACAACTGAATTTTTTTCTGTAATTTTAGAGTAACTCAATAAATTTGCTTGCATTTCTTTCACATAAAAAACATTTTTCAATACAATTTCAGACTTCTTTCCATAAACAGAGAAATAGGTTTTTATATTACCAACTTTTGTAGCCTCTAATATTTTTCCATCACCAATTTTTACTTTGACAGGTTTCTTCAAAGTTTCAGAAGTTTCATAATACTCATCTGTGTTAATAATATGATCTGTACATCCGCTGTCAAGTAACCATTCCAGTTAACCTTTTCTTGGCTTCTCATCTTCATTTGTGGACACATTATTTACTACAGCAGTGTGGAAACTATTTCCTTGGTAATCATGATGATTATTATTATGATAATTTCCTCGTCCTCGATGAGAATTTCTTGTATTATACCCACGTCCTCGGAAACCAGAGTATCCACGACCTCGACCACGGTACACAGTTGAAGAACGACAATCTCTTTTAAAATGGCCAGGTTTTCCACAGTTAAAACATTTTAAATTATTTTGACCAGATGACCTCGCCACAGCTCGAAAAGCATTTGCTCTATCATATGTTGTTTCATTCGATTTTTCTTCGGCACTTTTTAATTTTATTTTGCTTTTCAGATATTCGACAGTTCTCTCAGTTTCTGGTAAAACGTCAATTAAATCACCAATGTGGCTATAGCTTTGTGGTAACGATTTTAGCATATAGTTTAGTTTCTCTTGCTCCGATATAATTGCGCCTGCCTGTTTAAGCTCGTTGACGGCTTTTTCAAAGTCATCAAAGTATAAATTTACCTCAGAGTAATTATTGAGTTTCACAATTTCGAGGTTATGACGGCACACAATTTGTAAAGCTGTCGACTTTTTCAGATACATTTCATCGAACTTTTGTATAATATCATATGCAGAATGTAATTCGCAGACGTATTCCAATTGTTTATTGCTTATCACACTATAAATATAGTTTGTGGCCTGCACATCTTTTTCCGTCCATACTGTTACATCATCAGTACTAATTTTCTTTCTTTTTGCCGGTTCTAAACATTTCTTGAATTCCAAAAATTTGAACAGTCGTATCTTCCGGTTTTTGTATTCTATTCCATCGAATATCGGTATTGTAATTTCGAGTTTGGTGGCCATATTCACACGTGGTTTTTTTTTGTTTTTGTTTTAATAGAAATCTTATTTTTCTTCAAACTTTTTCTCGTTTTTACTACTAAACAACAATTTTAACACCACAAAAAACTACGCTATGCTACCATGTTAATATAATATGATTGAAACACCGCTTTGTAGTATTTTCATTTTATTTTCTTGTACTTGATACAACACATTACACGTTTTTCTTTAGTGACGCCATGACAGGAAGTTTGTCGGCGCAGGATAGGTAAACTTGACATTTTGGTGTTGCCAGTATAAATGTATAATAATAACCAACACCAACAAATTATTATAAAATCTTAAAATCCTACATCAGCAATAGATACGTCCAGGTAAAATACTACAACGAGTACACAATCATACAACCAATCCACGCAGGCGTCCCCCAAGGAAGCGTATTAGGCCCCATAATGTATCTTATATTTACAGCCGACCTGCCAACAGACACAAACATTACCACGGCCACATTCGCTGATGATACAGATATCCTTGCATCTGACAAAAATCCTAAAATAGCCTCTGAAACCCTGAAAAATAACTTGAATAAAATACAATATTGAATGACAAAATGGAGAATAAAAACAAACGAGAACAAATCACAACATATAACATTTGCAACGCGTAAAGAAACATGTCCGCCTGTAAAACTGAACGGCAAAGAAATTCCACAAGGTGATGGAGTCAAATATTTGGGTATACATCTAGACAGGAAGTTAAATTGGAGAAAACACATATTCTCAAAAAGAAAGCAACTGGGCCACAAGTTAAGGAGCATGTACTGGCTACTAGACAAAAAATCTGAATTATCAATTCAAAATAAGATATTGATATACAAATCCATCCTTAAACCAAATTGGACCTATGAACTAGAATTATGGGGAACAGCCGCAAACTCAAATATCGAAATTATACAAAGATTTCAGTCGAAGACCTTAAGAATGATACAAGGAGTCCGATGGTTTATAACCAATAAAGCCATCTATTAATGCAGGTCTATCGTTTGTCAAAAAAGAAAATAAAAAAGTACGCAAAAAACATGCAAAAAAACTAAAAGTGCATCCAAATGTGTCCGCAAAAAATATAGTGAATAAACTGCGTGTAGGTTGAAACGAAAAGTTCCGTTAGAATTAGTTACCTAGTGCTAAGAATACATAAAAACGCCCAATGTCAAAAATAGTCCATTTTGTAGTAGACTTTAAAAAGGGTGTATCACTGGATGCCTTCTCTACACGTCTTTCTGAATTGTCATATCTATTACTTAATATCTACCTAACATTATTTGGGTCACACAAATAGATTGTAATATAAAGAGAAGTTAATAAAAAAAAATTGTTTATATGGGTAAAAAATGAACTTTATATATTATTTTGTGAAATTTAGGCATTAAAAGTGTTATATTTGAACGATAATTTGTGAAGAATAAGTGTTAATAAACCACAAGATCCGAAAATGCAAAGAATTAAAAAAGGTGATATAAAGATAAAATCGCGAAAAATATGCTCTGTTCCACAATGCTCTACATATGGCATTTCAATTATATCTTTGCATAAATTTGCTTCTAATCTTAAGGCAGCTCAGAAATTAAAGAGATAGGAAAACAAATCTCAAATTTTATATTTGTTTGCAGCAAACACTTTGTGAAAGATGATTTTTTTCAGTGGTAAGTTTGATATTGTTGTCCAATGATCTATTATTTTATTTGTTATTATTTATAGTGACTTTAACAACACAGAGAAAACGTTTAAAAGATGAATCTGTTCCTACCCAAAACCTTACAGTGTCGAAGTATCAACATTCCATAACTAAGAAAGATATAGAAGTGACCGAAGTTAATTGGATTATTATATATAAAAAAGACGGTCCTAGTGAGTAAATACGTTGACGTGAATTAAAACGCTCCGTAAACAAACCCAAAATTTGGGACTTTTGAGTACTTTTAATTATGTGAGTGATATACTTAGTAAGCAAATAATTGAGTGGAATTGTTTAAAAGAATAAATTTTAACAAAAAGAGTGAGTAAAAAAAATAATATAATATATAACATTGTACTGAGAAGTGGGTGAACTCTGAGAAGTCGATTCGGCAAGCCTGCTTATCGCGGTACATAAAGAGTGCACAGTGCCGGGTTAAGGAGGCCTTAAAATGAGTAGCGACGAAAAATCTATGACAGATAGGGGTAAGAGGAAAAAAAATACAGAATAACTACCAGACATATTTATGAAAAGTCGAAAAATTATAAGAACAGCGGAGAGAAAAACCAAAGAAGATTAAAAATCATCATATCGATAATTCAAGAACTGAAGACAAATATAAAACAAGAATTCAAGCAAATATGAGAAGAAAAAAAAAGAATACAGAAACGAATTAATAAGAATTAAAACAGAAAATGAAACAATAAGAGATGAAAATAAAAAACTAAAAAAAGAAATTAAAACAATCAATAACAAAGTAGACAATATGAATAGAAAAGTAAAAGAAATAATGTGGTAATACAAGGATTACCAATCACAACAAATAATGAAGATGAACTGAAAAACGAAATGACAAAATTTATTATAAATAATATGGACATCGATTTGAAAATAAAAAATGCTATAAAAATAGGAGATAAAATATGCCTACTACAACTGGAAAACTAAAACGAAAAACAGAAAGTTATGAAAAATAAAAGTAAACTCAGCAAGATTAATGAATACAATGTATACATAAATGATGATATGTCGAAAGAACAAAGAGAAATAGAAAAAAGATACGAAATTAAGCTAGAGAAAAAAGAAGAGGAGATAAAAGTGAAAATTATATATATGAAACTAGAGATAAATGGAAAAAAGTGGTACATTAAATTTCACATGACGGTTATGACGTCATGGATCCATATGCATGTTTTGTTGCTTGTAGCGATTCCTGTGATAAACCTTTCCTGATTTTTGTTTCAACAGGTACACATTTTTATGATAGAGATATCTTTCATTTGTCAAATAATTCCGACTCGTTCTGCAATTAAATATACCATTTTAAAAGTATTTAAAAAATACCTTGTTTGATCAACTAATATCAATGTTAAAAAAACTGTTGTATCAACTCAACCCAGTTGATGGAACACACACAGGGAAATCGCCAAAACCCTAACAGACATTAAAGTAGAGTACAATACGTACCTACTTCCAGAAGAAAAAGGCCTTAACGTAATAATTAGAGGCCTTCCCAAAGAAATTGACCTCGAGGAAGTCAGAAATTACCTCCTTGAACATAACATCAACGTACAAAAAATCTACCGCATGCAAATCCGTAGAAACAAAATACAGACTTCTATGATTAAAGTCAGAGTCCTGAAAGAGGACAACAAAATCTACGAGCTAAAGTCTCTATGCCATTTAGCTATAAAAGTAGAAGCACAAAACCCTCCCCTCAATATTACACACCCCAGTGTAAAAAGTACCAAAAATTCGGCCACACACAAATTAATTGCGATGCCAAAGTTCAGTGCAATCAATGTAGTGGGAATCACTGCTACAAAGATAGCAAAAATCTACATGAACCCGTCTTCTGTGTAAATTGCAAAGGCAATCTCGCCACAAACTACGCTAAATGCCCCAAAAACCCAAAAATTTTCAAATCAACTCCTAAATCCAAAAAGGCCACACCCAAAAACTTCTAAAGTAATTACGCTAGACCCAGCGTTAATTACGGTCAAATCACTCAGAATAAACCAACCCCTTGGACCTTCGAAAACCTCAAAACCACCCCAAACCTCAACATCAACCCCAAGCCGCCCCTCTGCCCCTAAACCATCAACTATTGAGCTTGCTGACACTTCCAGCAAGTGAAATAGAAAACAGGATAACTGCCCTCCACCACACAATAAATAAATACTCAAACATTAAAAATCTACTTTCTTAATGTCCCACACCCGAAAACCTGCCCCCCTCAAACTAGTAACTTGGAATGCAAATTCCATCTTGAATATAAAAGACGAGTTTCTAGACTTCCTATTAATTCACGATATAGATATCGCTATTGTTCAAGAAACACGTCTAAAACCATCTAGAAATTTCACTTTTACTTTTTCACTTTTTACCACCTACAGGAACGATAGAATAAATAGAGAATGCGGTGGCACGGCTATCTTTATAAAAAGCGACATCTCTCATCGTGAGATCCCCACAGCCCCCCAAAACCTCACCGAAAACACTGCCATACAAGTGCATATGAGTGACGATCCTATTAACATAATTTCATGTTACAACCCCCCTCAAAAAGCCCTTCAAATACCATTTTTCAAAATTTTTCTTTATTCAAAACACCACTACAATAATAGCAGGAGATCTCAACTCCAAACACAAAGACTGGGATTGTAAACTGACAACTGCGAACGGTAAACGTCTGCAGGAACTCGTAAACGACAACCTCATCGCTTTATATGTGCCCGATGAACCCACACATCATCACATAAGAAGCCCAGACATTCTAGACATCGTTATGTCTAAAAACATTTTAAAAGTGATAAACCTCGAAGTTCTTAACGAACTTTCCTCAGGCCACACCCCTGTAAAAATACATCTTGGTCATAAATTTGAAAAAATCCCCAAAACAACCCTAAAAACGGACACTGGAAACTGTTTAAATCTATCCTAAGTGAAAATCCACTTATAATAAATCAAACAAAAAACCTAGAAGAAATCAAAAACAACACGATTTCAGTAAAAACACATATTATAGAAGCCTTTAATCAAGCTTCCCAAAAAATACCTCTTAAAACAAACCCTATACAACTTTCGAAACATATTCGGGATCTTATAAAAGAACGAAATAGACTAAGAAAAAGAGCCTTTGCAACTATGGATCGTAGGATAAAAATCGAAGCAAACAGATTAACAAACCAGATAAACTGGCAAATAAAAAATCACAAAAACAAAACCGGGGAAGAAAAACTTCTCAAAATTAAATTCGGCAGAACCAAATAACAAAACAAATATTTGGAAGCTAACCAAAGCGTTATGCAAAGAAAAGAAAATAAAAATTCCTCTTATATTATCCGAAAACGGTCCAGTTTACACAGATAGGGAAAAAAAGGGAAGCTTTCGCTGATACTTAAGATTTACAGTTTAAACCCAACGCCGATATACTTTACGATCTGAACCTCGCAAATTATATAAATAGACAAGCAAATGCGATAATAAATTACAATCAAAATCAAATAGATGAAATAGAAATGACAAATTTCATCGAAATAAAAGCGTTTATAAAAAACTTGAAAGTTAAAAAAGCCGCTGGAAAGGACAGAATTACGAATAAGGCGTTGAAAAATCTCCCCGATAACTCAATCGAGTTATTAGCGACGATTTTCAATGACTGCCTGTTCTCATGCTATTTTCCAAACAACTGGAAAAAAGCAAAAATTATAGTCTTACCGAAGCCTAATAAAAATCTTCAAAATCCACAAAATTGGCGGCTCATCTCCCTATTACCATGTTTAGGCAAACTATGTGAAAAAATAATTTTAAAAAAACTTCTAATAGACATAGAAAAATATTGAGTAATCCCGGATGAACAAATCGGCTTCAGAAGAGATTACAGTACAGAATGAACATTTAACTACAGGGCTTAATAATAAAAAAGTACCTTTATGATACTTTTTGATATAAAAAAAGCCTTCGATAAAGTATAGCGCGAACATTTTCTATATAAACTAAACAGGTTCAACGTTATCGCCAACCCTATAAAATCTTTACATAGCAGATACGCCGAAAACAACAAAAACCGAACTAGCTATGTACGCATACGACACTGCGGCCTTTAGCACAAACAAAAATCTTAGATTTCTTCACAAAAATATGCTAAGGCAAATAAATGAAATAGAAAATTGGACAAAAACTTGGAAATATAAGTTAAACGCCGAAAAACACAAGCTATTTTCTTTTCTCGAAAAAGAAACCCGAATATGCCTCAAATAAAGGTTTAAATAGAGATATTTTTTACACAAACACAGTCAAATACTTAGGTATAGATTTGAACAGAAAACTCTCATGGCATTCTCACATAAACATGCAAATTACGCATTGTAACAAAACGTCTGGCAGACTCTGTAATCTTCTGTACTACAGAAGTAAATTAAATCTCAAAAACAAAGTTCTTATTTACAAACAAATTATATGTCCTCAACTCATTAACAGCTGCATTTCCTTTTGTCAAGCAGCAAAATCTACAAAATATAAACTTCAAAAATTTTAAAACAAAACGTATAACTAATGCCCCCTGGTATATCCCAAATTCTGATTTACACAAAGATCTAAAAATCCAAATGATTACAGAATACATCAAAAATCGACACAAAATCTTTTTCGAAAAAGCCGCTTCACATCCAAACGCGCTTATAAAATCGAATTTCGACTATATACCAGGTCGTCAAAGTGGAAGACACAAAAATCTGAGAAGTAGAATTTTTTAATGTTCATCAACACCACTATCACCAACCCACCCCCTCCCACCAAAATAAAACTACCCAGTTTTCAAACTAAAAACACTACACACACACAACATTTTTACATTCTACACTACACAAGGGGTAAGATTGTCTTCTACCAAGAGACAATAGCCCAAAAAATCACACTCAAGAGTTTTTTAGTGGGTAACAATAAATGAGCGTTCAATGAGTCCCACACTATTCAGCGCAGAAACGCGCTCTTTTTAGAGCAGTGAAAGCGCTTAAGTATCTATAAAAGATTTTTCTCTTGTAAAACAAAACAAAACAAAAAAATGCTGCCAAATATCAGGGTGGACTGTGGCCCACACTGTATAGTTTTTTACATTAAATTTAAACTATTAAAATGCTTACCTCTCTGATTTTGACCCATAGGTATGTATGTAATTGCTTCATGTTCAAGACTTAATAAAATTACTAATTAAATTGTCTAAAATCTTACCTTAACGCCATTATTGTCCATATTTTCAATATCAGGATGAATACATAATTTATCTCTAGATGCTAATACAATAGATTTCATCTGATTGTAAGCTGTTTTTTTCATTTCCTGCATTGCTTGACTTGAGTGAAAATGGGTGGGAGATGCATATATTACAGATGGCATTTTAGAGATATTTTGTAAATTAATTGGTTTACCAGCAATATTATGTTGACTGTTAATGTTTTCTAAATTACTGTCTTCACTTACATTACATACTTTTCTTTTTCTTTGTTCTTTTTTCTGAGTTTTTTTTAATTGCAACCATGCTAATGTTGAACATAACAAAGACAAAGTTTTTCCAGTTCCTGAAGGAGATTCCAGAACTCCATTAGTTTTGTTTTGTAAACATTCTAAAACATCATACATATATTCTTTTTGAATAGGATAGGGTTGAAAAGGAAATGAAACAGGAACGTCTCTTATATTTACTGTAGTCATTTTGGTGTATCAAAATAAATTTAAGACCTATTCGTTATAATTGGAATGCAAACACTTAGTTAGAATTATTTTTTAAAAATGTGAATTAAATTAGGTTAAATTTAGAGGAACCATGGCTAGAGTTGAAACAATATTTAATGGGGAAAATCACGGAGTGGGCGACATCTATTATTGATCGTATGAACTTTTTGAGGAGTGTACCACCATTGTATAAGGACAACATAGTTTGTCAACCTTATGGGATTTCGATTGGATCCGATGGGAGACGACATTTAGATGGCGTTAGTACTCTGGTCTTCCAGTCACGTCGTAGATCATTGCGTTCGGAACAATATCCGTTAGTCGTAACTCATTGTAATAAAACTACCAGCTATTAGGTGGTGATAAAATTTTAAGAGTCGATACCGTCGTTAGATGAAACTGGAAAGAAAATATTTATTCGGAATTTTGACCTTGGACCCGTGCAAAAAACAGGATTATTTGCTACACAAATTATTACTTTAAATGAAATTCAAGACTCTTCAGTTTGTTGGGTTTGTTATTTTAAGGGCTATCTAGACTTTGTCAGTGTGGTTATGTTCCAGTGTTGCCTATCTGCGGGTAATTACCCGAATTTCTAGTATTTTTCCACTTTGTGTGTATTTCAATTTTACGGGTAAAAATCGGGTATTTCCTTCCATCTTCATCTCATTTCAATTATTTACTGTTGTGATGTTTTGTTGAAATATAAGGCCACTACCACTTATTAAATAAGTTACGGCTGCAGACATCTTATTTTAAATACTGTGACTCTGTGAACTGAATTGAACTTAGTTTCCTTTGCAAATAGAAAGTGGAAAGAGTTTTTTATTCATTGAATTTAACTGAGACTGATCATAGAAATAAAGTAAAAATAAGTACATTTGTAGAAAAAACATAGTGTTTAGTAGTAGGTTCCTGGAGAATATTTTTGTACGTTTTATCATAATATAAGAACAACTATTTTTTAAGCAATGGTTGTATTAAGAAATGTTTCTTATGTTTTGACTTTTGTGTGTTGATAGATGTTTTCATATAGATTCTATACAGAGTGGGCCATTGAAAACGAAACAGCGGCTCGGTAGGTCGGCGGAACCGAATTATATAAAAACGCTTGGACACTTCATCCACATTTTCGAGGGGGACATCGTTCGCGATGAAATTCCTCATGTGAAAGATATTTTTCTCTTTAATATCAACTAACAGAATAAATTAATTCTATAGATACGTTTTCGAGCTATGGAACTTGACGTTGGGAAATTACTTTTTATTCACTTAATCAATAAAAACAATATCTGTCGCAATAATTATGATTGTCAATGAACTAAATGTTCAAACTGTCTACCATACAATAGTACAAGTTCTGTTCAAAATGAGACCTCACGTACATTTCGTAGCATTTTCGGCGTTATTTGAAGGAATTCTTCAATAATTCTACGTCATAAATCTTCCAGAAATTCTGGCTCGGTTGCATTCGACTCATATTGTACCGAGGGTCAGACATCTGTTTTAATTTTAATCTTTATTTTTATATGATCTGTGATTTTTATTTAATTTAATGAAGAAAGCATTAGGCCAGTAATATACGAATTTTAATTAAAAAAAAATCATTGATATAAAACCTAATGATACGAGTAAACAAATAAAAAAACAAAAAACTGAAAACTTTTATATTTTTTTGATAAGAAACAAAATAAATAATTTAAAAGAATTAAAATCCTAAAACTTATTACACATTTTACTTAAAGAACAGGCAGGAACATAAGATTTTTTTCATTTACAACGAATTTAGTTATAAAACTTAAACCTAGAAAAATCACACAATAAAACATAAAAAAACAAGAGAAGTATAGTATAACAATATCTATTGGTAACAAAAGCTTAAAAATCTTTAATAAATGTATAAAACTAAAGATAAATTTAACAAAAATAAAAGGTACAGGTAGATATATCAAAGATTAAATTTAAAAATCACATGAATTTAAGAAAATAATCTGATCTAAGGTTTAAGGAGCAAGTCTGTTTCTTCTCGAGTTAGTTAGTTGTCCCCGTTTTTTATATACTTAATTTAATATATAAACAGTTAAAAATTTATTGTAAAAAATACTTTATAAATAATCATGGATATTCACAAATTTGGTAATCTTCGAACAAAAAATATTGAGTAGACCTCCGTATCCTGTAGAGAAAAGTGAGTAATTTTGATTTCAGTCATCGACCTTTACAATGGTTAAGAAATTTTTTAATAGGTCGCTCACAGCAGGTGAGAATTGGGTGTTTTAAATCCAGTATTATTCATGTAACATTAGGAGAATTTCAAGCTCATTGTTTACCTTTGTTATTTAACATATTTGTTAACAATATATCAGAATGTTTTGAAAACTGTAATTTCCTAATGTTTGCAGATGATTGAAAGTTATTTAAATCTATATATTTAAAGGATGATGGAATACTAATTTAAGAAAACTTGACCGTCTTAGTGCTTGATGTGAAAATAATAGTGTGCATTTAAATGTTGGAAAATGTTGTTATATTAGTTTTTATAGAGATGTCAAAAAGTATGTTAGTTCATACACAATTAATGATGATCCACTATCATATGTAACAACAATAAAGGATTTAGGAGTCACATTTGATGAGCAATTGCGTTTTGTTGAACATATACACAATATATCAGTAAAATCCTCAAAATTTCTATACTTCATTCTTTAGAATTGTTTGAGTTTATCTGTTTGGGCTTTAAGAACAGTTTTTTATGCTTTAGTAGTGTCACAAGTAGATTATGCATCTATTGTGTGGTCTCCTCAGTATCAAATTTATTCTACTACTTTGAAAAAAATTCAGAACAAATTCCTAAGATACTGTGCATATAAGTTAAACCTTCGCATGAGCATTCATGATTACACAATTATTTTAAATACACTGAAGAAATTACTTATTGAGTACAAGACGGAAAAACTCGAGTTAGAGTTTCTTGTATATATAATAAATGGTTTAATTTCTTGTCCCGGACTACTCCAAGGTATTAGTTTGAATGTTCCCGTCAGAAATTTAAGACAATCAAATTTATTCTATATTTTTTTTCACCATACAAATTATGTCATGCATTCGCCTTTTGAAAATCATTAATAACAAAAGCATAGACATATTTGGTGGTTCGTTATAGCTATGTTCAAGAATCGGTTAAAGAAACTTTAAGTTGTGACATTTTTATTTTAATGTTAGTGATTTTATTTGTTAAATTTTATCTTAATTTAGTATAAAGTTGATTGATTAATTTTTAATTAAATGTATATAACATTTGTTGTTATGGAAGTGATCCCGTATATTAATAAAATAAATAAATAATCAATTATAAGCAGCCTTCACACATATATTTCAATGTATATTTTCGAATCTCCCCGTATAAATGTGAAATTATTAAAATTTTGGCAAACTGATTTCGAGAAGCAGAGTCTGTAGAAATTACACTCAAGAAAAAGAAATAACAAAGGTTATCATTTTTGTCCACCTTTAAAGGGGATGAGAAATTATATCATTTTTAAAATATTTTACTAATATTATAATAGGTTCCGTGTATGAGTAAAAATTCATATGTAGCGAACTATTCCGCATTCAGACCCAGGTAATAATTGACAGTGACAAATTTTGTTCGACGAAAACTCACAATAAAAAGTTGACACTAAATATATTGGGCTAATCCAACCCTGCTCTTAAGCTGAACAATCGTTTGCGCTGTTGTCTGGGAATGTAGTTAAATTAGCAGAAAAGAAAACTTTTGTTTAAAGAAGAAACCTGTTGCAATTTCATGTAGTTCCTTTCAATCTCCACATTCTTTAACGAGGGAGCATCATTACTGCATAAAATTTTCCATGTTTAACAAGTTATAACGCTAGATGGCAGTCACGTTATGCTCCAATACCGATTACATTGCTTTTGACCAACTATCTATTTTTTAAGCAATGGTACCACCATTCTTTATACAATACTAAGGCGTCATCTGCATATCTAAGGTTAGTAATTCATGTATAATATGTATTAATTTGTGTAAATCTATTACTTTAGCACATACAGGTGCTTAATTTAATTTGATTTATGTAGTATGTTGTATATGTAGAGCATTGGGGAACAGAGCATATTTTTCGCGATTTTATCTCCATATTCCCTTTTATAATCCTTTTCATTTTTATTTTTTTTATTATTTTTTATTTTTATGTTTATTTACACTAATTCTTTATAAAATACCTTTTAAATATAACACTTTTAATGTTTAAATTGCTTAAAATAATATATAAAGTTCACTTTTCACCCATATAAACAAATAGGGGTTGGTTTGTTGTTCATACCTCGAGAAGTTCATACGATCAATAATATATGTCGCCCACTCTGTGATTCTTCCCTTTAACACTTTCAATGCTTAAATTACTTAAAAGAATATTAGAGAGTTATTGCACATCATCTGTGGTAATTGGTATGCCTGACATTTATGACATTTATATATGCGCAACAGTAAACAAAGATTTTCAAGGTATAACGTCTTACGCAAAATCTAGGAGGGAATAATAAGAAGCTTTAACCTTGTACGTTATAAATATTTGGTCAAAGATTAGTGGTTAGACAGTTTACTAACCTATTCTCTGTGATTTTGTGTTCTATGTTATCGTTTGGTGATAAGTAATAATTCTGTGAAGCAGAGATCCGATAAATTACCACAGAGAATAGGTTAGTAAACTAACCACTAATCTTTACAGTGATTACAGTGATAAAAGGTTTGTTAGTACCCCTACTGTTTGTTAGTTACAACGTTGAAATTGCTTGTTTATTTGTCTTTTTTGTTAACTTCGTTATGGAAGATCTAAAACGAGTTAGATTTGCTCAAAACGATATTTTAATATTGTTACAAGAAATCCTTAGTTGCAATCCATTTGAAAACCCAGCTGGTAAATTTGCAACAAAATTTAAATTCAACTACTGGCAATAATTTTGCACTGAGGGCCATAAAAAGCCATCCAAACAATCTTGTCCTCAAATGGATCAAGGAAGAGAGTTGACAGTTGCATGTTCATTTTAGGTCAGGTATTGAAAAAATTAATACCGAAAAGAAAGTTTTGCTGCAAAATATGTTCGATTTAATGCAGCAATTTAGCCATGTTCATAAAGAGGAATGCGAATGGATTCTTCGGTGAAAGGGCAGATAGATAGGGATATCTGGGCAACAAGCCATGATCATGGTTTTGATAGTAAGTAGCTGCATTATATATTTATTTAAGTAATATAAGCTATTATGTATAGTAAATATTTAGAAATTAATAAAAAACATTAATTAACTTGCTATTTTAAACATTTATTCTATTAAGAGAACATAATGTTATTATTGAAGAAATAGTTGAAATCAATAATGATGTGGTGGAAGAAAATCAAGATATAAAGCAATTTGATGTCGATCCTGGTACAAAAGTTTTTTTTACCCCAATAAAGGCCATTCCTATGAGAACAATTTTAGGTAAGCAATGTATTGTTTGTATAGATGCCACTATAGAAAACAATTAAATCAATATTTCAATGAAATATCCTTATTGGATATCTTGGTCAGCAAAGTTGTTCGAAAAATCGGAGTTATAAACTATCTCTTTGGGAGGCTATTTGAATTTTTTCTGTAGTTGCACAATCATATTCCAGCGTTTTATTCAAATATCTTCATTGGATACCCCTTGGTCAGTGAAGTTCCTTTAAAAATCTTAGTTTAAATGAATTTTTCTTTGGTGGAACAAATAATATATTTCCAGCAATCATATTCCAACGTTTTAATGAAGTATCTTCAATGTATATTCCCAGTCAGGTCAGTCGGGTCAGTAGGTTCATCTATTAGTCAGCAAATTATCGACACTGGGAGCCATAGCACAGAAACTCATTCAAATTCAAAATTCAGCCAATTTGTCCCAAATTCAAATACATTTGAATGATGTTTTGTGCAGGAACCTATGATAATTCCATTGTAATGTTTTAATTGCTCATCAAATTCAATAACCTCTAATATTTCAGATGGCTGGCAATAAATGTCAGTATTACAAATGTGGACTAATGGCTAAGACAGATACAACAATAAGATTGTACCGATTTCTAGTTAATAATCCTAAGAGATTTGAAAAATGAATTTTACATTCTGGTAAGCTCAATATTTCATTATATACAGTGGGTTTTAGACTTTAATTGAAAAAAAAAAAATGTTCAAAGCTGCTCGAGAATATTGAAAAAAATCTATGCATATTTTCATTTCCCAAACCATTTTAAAACAACCAAAAAATTCGTTTTTTTTTATTTATTGCAGAAATTATAATATATACCTACTATTCATAATGCCAAACATCACAATTATATTTTAGCCAACTAAATCAGTTTTCTACCAGATAACTAAATCATTTGACTTGGCTTTAGCAGATTTTTTTTTTTTAATTTATATTTAACAGAAGGATAAACTGTAGTCCCTACCTGCCCCAAAATAAGAATAAAATGAAATAATAAAATTAATAAAACACTGTTAATCTCTCTGTGCTCCTTTTATGCTCAAATTAACTAACAAATATAATAAATTTAAAAGTATATTTTTATCAGGCTGTTCTGCTACCTTTTCATGGGTACCCATAGGTATATAGCAAATCCAAAGGTATTGTTTTTCCAAGCTTTCTTTTAACTTGGTTTGTATGTCCGTCTTTATTTCTATTTCCATATTTGTAATTCATTTTACAAGTTCCTTTCACCTTTGTTATTATTTTCATCAAATTGTTAGTCTCTTTATGTAAAAACTGTCCCAGAATTAAGTAGGTATGACTAAAAAAAATACTTTTTATGTAATAATAATATATTTGTTCCAGGCAATGGTAGATTAGTAGACTTGAGTCACAGGGCGCTGAGACAAAAATACATTTGCAGCAAACGATTCTCTGCTGAGCAAGTATTTTCAAAAAAATTACCATTAGACGCAGTTCCCGCAAAATATATATTAGATTCGAGTAGTACAAAATCAAATCACAGCAGCCCGAGAACATATGCAGCTACCAGGAAGAGACTATTTGAACAAATCCCTTCGGAAAATATTAACAGCTATTTGAAGGAAATCAAAAACTTGCCATTAAGACAAATAAAAAAAAGAAATGCAGTTCTTTTGAAGATGAAATTAAAAAACTGAAAATTGATAATGAAAACCTGAGAAAAAAAATAACATTACAAACACAGCTTAGAAGTGCTAAAAAGGGAATTTTGAAAATACAACTCTCTGCAAAAACTGTATTTAAAGACTTCCTTACAATGTTTTCAAAATGTCTGTTGAATATGCAATTGAAGCATACAGTACTTTCTCCATGGAGATCTTCTGAGAAAAAGACAGCATTATTGTTATACTATAAAAGTCCTTCAGTTTATAAATACCTTAGACAAAAACGTATTATACTACCTGCTGTTTCAAAAATTAAGAAATGGGAGACTTCAATTGCTGCCCTGGTTTCAGTAAAAGGATTTACGCCCAGTTGTCATTGAAGTCGAACACTATGAAGCCATCAGAACGATTTTGTATAGTTATGTTTGACGAAATGAGTCTGAAAAGAAAATTGGAGTACAGTGAAAAAATGGACTTGATTGAGGGTGTTGTAGATTTAGAAGTTTTTGGAAGAAAGCTGGTTCCTGCTAATCAAGCATTAGTGGTTATGATCCGAAAATTAGAAACTGTAGGCCTAAACCCAATTGGAGTAGTGTGTGATATGTCAAAAGTCAATCAACAGTTTTTCAATAATTTAATTGTTACAGTAAAAAAACCTTATTTCTTTTTGAATAAAAAAAGTACTCTGCATTTTATGACGTCCCACATTTGTTGAAATGTATAAGAAATAATTTTTTAAATAATTTCTTTGTCTACAAGGGGAAATTCATAAACTTTTCTGACATCAAGAAAGTATATGATATTGACAGTAGTAGCAAAACAGGTAAATGTCTGCTGAAGCTCATTGATAAACATTTTAATCCAAATGGCTTTTGAAAAATGAGTGTAAAATTAGCAGCTCAGCTTCTGAGTCACAGTGTAGCTTCTGCTATTAAAGTGGCTCTTAGAAGTGAGGAACTTTTTCTACTACAGGAGTAAACACTTGTTACTTCGTTGATACAATTAACAATTTGTTTGATGCTCTGAACAGCAATGGTTTTGACAGCTCTAATATATTCAAGCGAGTACTAAGTGACAAAAATCCGCAGGTACTGAAGGCAATAAATACTGGCTATGAATTGATTGAAAAATTACATAAAATAAAAAAAAAGGGTCAACCTTATAGACCACCAAGTTTTGATGGCTTTTTACAAACAATTAATGCTGTCAAAATGTTTCATGTCGAACAAAAATTGAATTGTTTTCCATATTTATTTACAGGCAAGTTTATGCAAGATCCCCTTGAATTCCGATTTTCCATTTATAGACAAAAGAGAGGCTATAATAGAAACCCTACAGTAAGGACACTTCGAGCAGCTTTTAAATTGAATTTGGTAACAAATTACATAAGGCCAGCTGTAAGTGCAAATTTAGGTACTAATATTGATGTCGATGAAAATATTTTAAATATGGAGGACAGTGGCATGGACTTATTAAGGAAAGAGGAAGATGAGGTTAACACTGATGAGTCGTTTCTCTCTTCAGATTCATCAAGTGCAAGTACCTAATCAAGTTTCAATTTATTATCTGAACAATTCAATTTAGAAAACTTTTCTTCATCTTATTTTGCTGAATATTTGATATAGGAAGATATAGGAAATGATGAATTGCTTATTTTTTTTAAGAACCATGATTTGGACAATGAAAACAGGCTTAAAACCCCAAGTGAATTAATGACAAATTTTACTAAAATTTGTATGGAATTTTTTTTTTATTATAGATCTTCGACTGCTGTGGTCATTTGCTCTTTGTACCGAATATTTAGATTTTAAAGAACATGTTGGTACTTTTGAGGTAGGTAAGTAAATTCTTGATAGCTTCCTTTTCATTGCGTAGTACAAGACTTTTTTCATCTTCTAAGCCAACGATATCTCTCTGCAGTTGGAAGGTTTGGCAATTCAAGATGTGCTCGACCGTTAGACGAATTTGGCACACATCACATCTTGGTCTTCTTGAACCAGCTAGGAGGTACAAGTGAGTTAAATTTGTATGACCAATTCTAACTGTACACAATACCACTTGCTCCCGTCTAGATAGTTTATGTGGGTAGAACCATTTTTCCACAGATGGCTTCAAAAGTCTTAGAGGGCTATCTGCGTTATTCCATATTGTTTGCCATTCTTCGTAACACTTTCCGTTGATGAAGTTTTTCTGATCATTAAGGTAGATTGGTATTTCTTCGTCCATGTCTCTATTTATTGCACTCCTCGCGGCTTCATCTGCCATTTCATTGCCTGGAATGTTGCAGTGTCCGGGTATCCACATTAGGACCAAATTTTTGCCAGATGATTCGAGACGTGTAGTTAGTTCCAGTATTCTTACTGCCCATTCATTATGGCTGAAACGATTTTGAATTGTTAATATTGAACTCAGAGAGTCCATACAAATTAAGCAATGCTTATGTTTGTTGTGAAAGAAGTACAGTAATGCCTGCCAAATTGCGTACATTTAGGCAGATAGAATACTTGTACTGGAACTCATTGACCACGAGTAAGAAAGGTTTCTGGAGACTACAGCTGCCCCTGTACCTTCGTTAGTTTTGGATCCATCTGTATATATTAAGATATAGTGCTCATAAGGTGATAGTTGTTCCAGAAAAAGGGTTCGGTAGGTTGATGGGGGAGTATGTTCTTTTTTCCAGCTACTAAGAAGTATTTTTATACAAGGAGGAGTTCTCATCCATGGCGCAATATTCTGAGATGATTGCATAATATTGGGCTGGTCCTTGATTGAATATTTTTCCATTAGTTCAAAAAAACGGGTGGAAGCTGGCTTAGATATTCTAGATCACTGATCGATGGTGTCATTAGTATACATAAAAGAACTGTTTTTTCAGATGTCGGGGTAATGACTGCATTTTTGAACCATATGTTAAGGTCTGTCTTTCTCTGCAGATTTTAAAAGGCATAATTGAGGATTCACACAGAATTGATTGTATAGGACTCTTTCTGAAAGCTCCTGTCGCAATACGGATCGCAGTGTTTTGTATTGTGTCCAATAGTTTTAGTCTGGACTGGCATGCAGATCCGTAGATAATACTTCCATAATCAATTCTGCTTTGGACAAATGCTTGGTAAACTTTCAGTAATATTTCTCTGTCCGAACCCCATCCTATACTTCCCATACATTTCATGACATTGATGGCTTTACGGCATTTCGTGGACACGTAGTTGATACGTGGTTTCCAAGTGAGCTTTTGGTCGAATATTATGCCTAGTAATTTCGTTTCAGCTTTAATCGATATATGTTGGTCGTCTAAGAGAAGGCGTGGTGCATTATATGGTGATCTCAACCTACAAAAATGGACTGCATGAGATTTTGAGGGAGAAAATTTAAAATTACCCAATCTTGCAATTTTTTGTTGTCTGTTCAATTCCTCTTGAATGTTTTTATTCAAAATATTCATTGAAGAATGACGACTATAGAGTGTGAGGTAATCTACATAAAGCACTGCATTTATAGAGTTAGGCAGGTTTTCAATGAGTGCGTTGATAGCAATTGAGAAAAGAGTTACGCTCAGAATAGATCCTTGTGGTATCCCGTTCTCTAGTAACCTTCGAGGTGACAAATGACTACCAGTCCTCACTGAAAAAAATCTATCAAGGAGAAAGCTACTTAACATCATTGGTAAATTACCTCGAAGGCCATATAGCTAAATTTGTTTTATTATCGCATCCCTCCAGGTCATATCATAGGCCTTCTGAAGATCCAAAAGTACTGCTACGGGGTGTTCTGTTTCTTCAAATGCTTTCCGTATTTCTGACTCAATTGCGTCAGTGGTTGAGTTATTTTTACGACACCCTACTTGGAGTTTCGATAAGAATGAATTGGATTCCAGTACCCAGGTTAGTCTGACGTTTATCATTTTCTCAAAAATCTTACCTAGACAGGATGTTAATAAAATTGGTCGATATTTCTTTGGATCTGTAGATATGCTACTGCCTTTATGGACAGGAATTGTAATGGCCATTTTCCAGTTGTTAGGATATATTTTGGATGCCCATATTTTATTATACAATTTAAGGAGGTTTTTCTTGCAGTTAGGTGGTAGGTGTTGTATCATAGCGTAAGTTATATCATCATATCCAGGGGCACTTTCCTTACTGGAGCTTGGGGCGTACTTAAGTTCATGGAGGCTAAAGGAGTATTGTAATAAAAACTCATATCAGTTTCGAAATTGACTGTTTGCATTTCTTCTCTAGCCTTAATTATTTGGAAATCCGGATCGTAATTGTGCGAGCTGCTCACAGACTCATAATAGTCGGCAAAAGCTTCACATATTTCTTGATCAGTAGTTATCATAGCATTATTAACTAGTAAAGCTTGGGGAGAGTTGGCTAAGTTTTTTCCTGAGAAAGTTTTTATCTTCTTCCAGACTTCCGAAACAGGTGTATCTGCAGTTAATGAAGATACATATTTCTCCCAGGAGATTCTTTTACTCTCGTTAATGAGCATTTTATAGCTTGTTTAATGCTTTTGTTCCACCATGGTACCGCTTTTGAGGATCTGATACCATTCGATTTAGGTATGGACAATTGTGCAGCATAAATAATAGAGGATGTGACAACTTCTACAGCGAGTTCAGTGTCTTCGTATAATTCAGTATTAGGAATGGATACTAGTTGTGAGTATTCATCCCAGTTTGCTTTATTCATTAGCCACCTCTTTCCGACGCTTATTTGTTGAGATGGGACATCAATTATTAATTGTATAGGAAAGTGGTCACTAGAGTGCAAGTCCTCAAGTGGCTTCCAAGTTAGAATTGGGGTACACATAGTTAGATCTATGGAAGAGAAGAAGGAGGACCGTGCATTGAAGTGGGTTGGTTCTCCTGAGTTTAAAATGTTAATATTCTCATTATCCAGAATATTCTCGATGCGTCTACTTTGGAAGTCGCTCATGGGAGAACCCCACAAAGGAGAATGTGCATTAAAATCGCCCATAATTATGAAAGGTTCCGGAAGCTGTTGTAGAATATTTCTTATTTCATGGATATGCCAGTGGTGGTCTGGGAGGTATATGGAGCATATGGTCAGTTTCCTAGGGGTTTGCACATGTATAGCTAATCTTATCTCAGTTGTAGGTGTGTGGTATTTCACCAATATTTCTACCCCACCTCTTGCGCTGTAATTTGGGACGATGTCACTGCGATAAGATTGGAAACCTCGCAAGTTAAAATGTTCCTCAGGTCTTGGATGTGTTTCTTGTAACACAAAAACAAATGGGTTGAGATTGTTTTTAATCAACTGTAATTCAGGAAGGTGTGAGCAAAGGCAAAGTTCCATTGGATTATATTGGTTTGTGTAACCATTATAGAAAGTTATGTTTAATATTAGAACAATAGTGTTAGACTATATTAAAAACAATGATTGTTGAATAAAATATAACAATGAACAAAATTAAAATATCACAGAAATTTACTACAATATTTATGAAGTGCCCGTTCTGGGTCGTCCTTTTTGCCATCCTCTTTCTTTTTCACAGGTTTGTTACGGAGTTTCGTCGGTGGCGGAGTCAGATATTTCGTCTTCTGATAAAGATGTCTGTTTTTTTCCTCTTCTCAGGCTCAGATATCCGCTCATTGCTAGTTAGCCTTTTTCTTAAGTCTGGGGTTGGAGGAAGAGGTGGGATCCGAAAGATAGTAGAAGTGGATGGAGGAGAAGCTAGGTTGTTGGTTTTTATCAGGTCGGTAACGGCTTTGATTAAAAGAGGGGAGAGTTTTTTAACTAAGGTAGAGATTTCGATGGCTGGTTTGTTTGCTGCTTGGGCATAGCTAACGCTAGATGATGGGGTGTTGATAACTACTCCCTTTCTTGCTTCCGAAAAAGAGATTTTTTCTTTAACTTTCATCTCTTGTACAGCCATTTCCTGTTTATAGACCGGGCATGTATTTGATCTTGCCGAGTGGTTGCCTTTACAATTAACGCAAACAATAGGTTGTTCGCATAAGTTACCTTCGTGTAGGGGTTTTCCACGTACACACACTTGGTTTTCTTGACATTTAAGTGAGGTGTGGCCAAATTTTTGGCATCGGAAACATCTCAATGGTGAAGGGATATACATTCTCACTTCCAGTGAGTAAAATGCAATTTTTATTGTTTTTGGTAGAATAGGGGTGTTAAATGTTAAAATGTGGTTTGGGGTATCTGTAAGTTGTCCTTCTCGTTTTACTTTCATTCTGTATACTGCTACTACCCCTTGGCTGGTTAATCAATTAAGGATTTCTTCAGTGGAACAGTTCAACAAATCGGGGCAGTATACAACACCTCTCGACTCATTTAGTGTCTTATGGGGAATTACTTCAATATCCATATCTTGTAATTTACAGGTACTAAGGAGTTTTCTACTCTGAGCTACAGAAACAGTTTTCAATACCAGACCATCTTTAGTTTTCTTTATCATTTTCAAAGTTCCGCAAATACCTTTCAGAGATTTTTCAAAATAAATGGGCTGACTTTGGAAAAATCGCCTTTTCTTCTTTTTACGACCAGAAACCGGGGTGCTACCGCCTTTTCCTGGTTCATATTATTTTTTTCACTTTTGTTTTTAGAGGGAAGTGCCTCCTTTGGTTTTTCTTGACTTGGGTTTTTCATTTGTTTTCCCACGAGTAGGGAAGAAATATATGTCAACTGCAGCAGTGCTCCCTTACTACAGTAGCGCTATTTAAAACCTGGTGACGCCATATATCCGGAGTTCACCGTTTGAGATTAACTACGTATATCCATTCACCCTTCAGCATGGTACGTATTTGTCAGGTTTATTCCTGTTGAGCTGTCCTTAGTTTCACTACTCATCCTTGACCTTACCGGCATGGGTGGCCCTGCCAGGAGTATATAAATCCCGCCGGCATCGCTCGCAGAATCATTGTGGTTACTGAGCCCCTCCACCACTACAAGGTCCCACAGCTCCTTGGAGGGGGATTTGTATGGATTTTATCAGTAAAAACATCCCAAAATATTTACCCATGAAGATTTTAAACGTTTTAACAATAGTTTTTGCAAAAGGTTAAAACAAAAACTTCCAGATTGGGAAAATGTTGACTCATGCAGAGAACATAGAGATTATACTATAAAATTAATAATGAGAACACTGATATTTAAATATTGCAAAACTGTTTTAAATTTTATGAAAACTCGCATGAGAACAAAAAATATCAAATTATCTATATTACAACATAATTAGTAATTTCATTCATTCATTTTACGACGTTATAGCCCACTGTGGGTTTTCATCTTTTTAGTAATTTTCTTCCGTTCGGTCCTATTTTTACTCAAATTCTTCCAGCCCTTAATTTTCATTGTTTTGAGTGCACTCTACTTCATTCATTTTAGAGCGTGTTAAATGAGTTTTTCAAATTTTTCTTAACTTTAAGTTACCCCTTAGACGGCACCCAAATCAATAATCTTTTGGCATATTCTTTTTTCCTCTGGAAGTATCTATACCGAACATCAAGTTGGTCAAACATTTTAGAGGGTGTTAAACGAATTTTTTTAAATTTCTATAAATATAAACTACCCCTTAACTTAAACGGTTTCCAAATCAATCATCTCTTGGTATATTATTTTTATGTCTACTGGAAGTATCTATAATAGAAATGAAGTTGGCTAAACATTTTAGAGGGTGTTAAATGAATTTTTTAAATTTTCGATAACGATAAACTACCCCTTAGACGGCTCCCAAATCAATCATCTTTTGGTATATTATTCTTTCGTCCACTGCAAGTATCTATACCAAAAATTAAGTTGGCTAAACATTTTAGAGGGTGTTAAACGAATTTTTTTAATTTTCTTTTAATATAAACTTTTAATTTAAACGGCCCTTAAATCATTTATTTTATAGTATATTCTTTTGTCCAGTGAAAGTATCTATATCAAATATTAACTTGTCTTAATGATTTAGGGGGTAAATACTAAGTTTCATAAACCGCTGACTTTTGTAAAGCAACCTATAAACGAAATTTATCGCCATCACAAATCATTACAAAATAACCAGTGCATTAAATTTTTTATTCTCCAACATTTAATTTAGTTGAATTTTCGATGATTTTTTCATTTTTGAGTTTACCTGACGCCACTGGTCGTTTGTCCGCTAGATAAAAACGGCCGCTGGAAAGTGGCTGCTAACTTCAAACCGGTAAAAAGAATCCGTAAAGCATAAAGCATTAAAAGATGAAAGATCAATCACTGAAAATATCAAACCCACTTAGGCTTTTTTCTCAAATATAAAATCTATTTATTAATGACACTGGCACAAAATATTTTAATAAATAAATAAATGTACCAAATCATTAACGAAAGATTTTATTTAAAAATTAAAAATAGAATAGAATTAAAGTCCCACTATTCAATTTCCCTTCTTTTAACTTTTAAACCATCAAACCCATCAAAGGAAAAAAATTAAATCTGATCGACCTTTCCACATAACTTCAACTTACTTAAATTAGTTTTGAAACTGCCTCCAAAAGTCAACAAACGCAGTTTTAAATAAGAATAATTCCCACTACTTAAGACGAAATTGCTCACGCCCGCCATTAACCGCTTTGTCAGTCTAGCTTCAAATCTCCCCACACATACAGGGCCGGCTCTACCATATAGGCGAACTAGGCGACCGGCTAGGGCGCCAAGCAGCCTAGGGCGCCAAGTAGGCGGGCGCGAAGGATAAGCATAATTGGAAAAAAATCTGTTTTGATTTTTGAATAGTTAATTTATTTGTCTTAGAACTAGACTGTAATTCTAGATCTGATTCAATAATTTTGGTTTGTTATAATTATTTTTAGCAAAGCTTAAACTGACACAACTTTGTCAAAAATCGATAAAACCGCGAAAAACCGTTTTCGCAAAGTACGCTAGGTAAAGTAAAGTTATGAGCGGACTTAGAAGTAAATTTGACAATAATTTATTAATTTAAGGAGTAGATTTACAGAATAGGTAAAACGAATTTTTGGGTAGAACGACAAATTTATTACGCAAAAGGGTTGACGAGCAGGTATATTGTTATGACATCTGAATACAATTTTCCCTTTCTCCTCATCGCAAAACAATGAAGAAACTCCGGGAGCTCCAGGAAGTTGCCGAAGATCTCGACATTCCGACGACATTTGAACAAAGCTCGACAGTAACACGTTTGAAGAAAAAGAAGAGACAATTTTTTTTGAGGGGAGAGACGAACCGGTTGAAGATCCAAAACAGAAATTTAAGTTTACTTTTTACTTTCTCATCCTGGACACTGCCATCAGTTCAGTGAAAGAGCGATTTAATCAGCTGCAAGAAATAAACTCTAAGTTTGGATTTTTATATCATATTGATGCCTTAGAAGACAAACCAACAAAGTATGTCCAAGAGCAATGCCTTAAACTCGAAAAAGCTTTGGCCACTGATCAATCAAAATATATTGATGCAATAGAACAGAGATAAATATAATTTAGAATATATATACGTTTTCTCATTTCCAATTTCCTATATTTTGTGGTTGGATGAAAGTGGTGGCAGGTATAGTGGGGGGGGGGGCGCCGAGCAATGCTTTCACCTAGGGCGCCAAAATGTCTTGAGCCGACCCTGCACACATACAATAAATAAGTGATGACATATCTCTCATATACTTTCTCTTACATTGTCTTAGGCACTTTCTGCGAACATTTGTCGTTGATTACACCGACAATTTCGTCAAACCGTAGCGGCAACGTTTAAAAAACAGGGTCGGCCTTTAGGGATCAACATACAGTCGGATCAAGTTTACTCGGCGGCGCTTTCTAGTGTTTTTATAAAAAAATAAACTAGGAATAAATGAATAATAATGAGGTGTAGAATATCAGTTTAGTTTTTTTTACGTCTTATCTATAAAAAAGAATCTTGTTTTTATGTAAAAACAAGTTTGTTTTCATAACTTACCTACTCATTTATAAGTACCTACCTACATGACAACTTTCAAAAAATCTTAAATTTAATATTTATATTTTTCTTTTTATATGTACAATTACAATTTATAAAAAAGAGTTTTGTCCGTTGACTAAATAAATAAAATATATTTTTGGAATACGTTTTTTTCATTGACTCATAATTTCTATATTTTATGAGAATTTTCAAGATTGGAAATATTTATTATAGCTAATTTGTTATTTCAGGTAAAAAACGTTATTACTGAAAGTCATTTAATTTAAACAGGCAAGTTATTTTTTAATTGATTGATTGATTTCGTATTGCACGTCTGACTTCTTTAAAATCTGGATCGGCCTCCTCGTGTTGATTTTGTTGGCACTGTCGTTCCAGATTTTCTAGTAGTGCTTCTGCTTTGTCTTCTGGCGAGTATACTAGACCCCTTGTACCGTGTAGCGTTGGCAGCGGTTGGTGATCTTTGAAGTTTCCAGAATCCTCTGTTCTCTGGGTATAGGTCTTCGAGGAAGTTGGTCCAATTTTGGTGGAAGTGCTCTTTTAGTGCTATCTTTAGTTGCTGTTGCAGTCTATTAGCTTCTTGCTTGTCCAATCTGAGTGCAGCTCGTTGAGCTCTTCTTCTTGCTCTATTCTTGAGCGCGATCAGGTCGTTTGTTTGTCTGTTTAAGTTTCCATACTTTTTGGAGCGTTAAGCTTTTTCTCTAATTGTGAAATCTATGTAGGCTTGATTGATAGTAGCTTCTAGATGCTGTTGAGCTGTTTCCAGGTCTTGAACGGACCTGATTATTGGTATTGGTCCAATAATCCGTGCTAGTTCAGATTTGAATTTTGGCCAGTTTGTGTGCTTTATTTCGAACGAATTGTCAAACTCCTTCTCCAATCTGTAGAAAAATTGGATTGTAATCTATGTAGCCTTCGTTAAGGGTTCTGATCTCTATTTGGAAAGTGGGGTCGTCAATCAATGCGAAATCTATCGTTGCCAATCCTGGTCTACTGTCAATGTAGATTTCCAGTTTTCTACTTTTCCGGTTTCTGTTCTGGCAATTCTACAAGGGGGACTTTGCGTTGATGTCTTCAATCAGTATGGTCTGTCCGTTCTCTGGAAGCAGCAGGTCCAGGTCTTCAACATGGAGATCATGCTGTGGTCTTACATACACTAAGGATATTTTGACTTCTCCAAAAGTGGTTTCCACCACTATTAAGGTTTCCTCCATATTCCTCAGTCCATCCGGATTTTACACTGGGTAGTGTTCGATGCTTTTTTTGATGAAGATTTCTGTACCTCCTGATACTCTTATATGATCATTCCTGTGTACCACATATCCCGGAAGCCTAATGTTGATAGTATTATCAACCTTAGTTTCTTAAAGAGCTATGATATCTAGGTCCATTCTTTCGATAAGTTCTTTCAGTGGATGAAGGTTTGGAATGTAGCCTCCGATGTTCCATATAGCTATTTTTAAAAGACCTGCTTGCGTTGGGGGATTAAATTTAATTACTAGGAAGCATTGGCATCAGTGAGTTGAAGATGGAGGCCATTAGGGTCATTACCCTCTGGAACTCCTATATCTAGGTCATAACTTAAGCCATATTCAATTGGGTGGCTGCTGTTCTCTGGTTTGGTGTTTGGTGGGCAGTTCTTGGTCGCTGGAGGTTTTCTTGCTGTCTGGCTGTAAAATACTTCTGGTCTTACAGGTATGGTAGTGGGAGCTTAGGGAGTTCTCTGCGTGGTGGTGGGGATGGTCCTTCCTTGAGCTTGACTTCTTGTTGTTTGCTTCGGTGCTTTGGGGCACCACTAATAATTGACCGAGTGAGGTCCATTGCAGTTGGCACATCCCGCTGCTTTTTTGCTTTTTGGGCAGTCTGCTGTCCTGTGTTTATCTCCGCATCTTACACACCTCGTTTGTATGTTGCATCGGAGCTGCGTGTGATGGATTCCCTGGCAGTTGTAGCACTACTATGGTCCTTGTCTTCTTTTTTGGGGTTCCACTCTCACAAACAGGCTTAAGCATCTGTTTACTTGATAGATCTTCTTGTTTTCCTCTTCTTTGGGCAAGTCGATGAGGAAGAGGGGAAGAGATTTCTTTGTCTTGTATGACGTCATTGGTCGGACTTTGGTAGGGTAAAATCCTTGCTATTGGAGGTCGTCCATAATGTCTTGATTTGCAGTGTTTTGGGGTAGCCCTCGTATAACTACCTTCGCTTGCTTTTCTTCTTGCAACAAGTACGTGTAGTATTGCAGTTTTTGTTCTTTCAGGAAATTCTTCACGTTCCTGAAGTCCTAGGGGGTGGTGGGGTGTATTCTTACACCGTCTTCATGTA
>OX467710.1:82504365-82548865 GCA_950111635.1 Agelastica alni | reverse complement strand
TGTTATGTTTTTTTATTCGTAGAATATTTATTTTATTTTTGGGGCCGTTGTAGAAATTGTTTGATCTTGCATGCGTCTTTCCTCACTTTCCTGATAGATCAGACGTTCACATCGCCGCTGAAAGTTATATCATTATTTTTAGCGTCGCAGACTGTGGACGAGGTGGGGACACTTCAAATAAGAATCTTGCAATCAATTACTTGATTGTTTGTTATTTGCGGATATTTATCATATTTTGTACTGGTTGACTGGTTTTCGTGCAGCTCAGCAGTTTGCATTGAAATTTCTTTGTTTGGCACATATCTTTCCATATCTGTATATTTTAATTTATTCTTATATTGTGGAAATTTAATAAAAATATAACCTTATAACACTTGTTAATTTGAGATTCACAGTCAGGAAACTGGCCTGAAAAAATAATATCAAAAATGTTTTCAAACATTGTAAATTGTTTCCTTTTGCAGTAAACGAACTATCATTAATAGTTGCCATGTACAGGATAACATTGGAAATGACTTTTTGAAAAGTAAAGTAGTTGTCAAAATTAATCTAAAAAATTTTTGTGTTAAATGTTTGAAGTCTTCTAAACAGAACAAAATTGGTATTAATAAAATTTTATTTATTTATTTAAAAAAAAAATCAGAAAGTTTTTTTTTTCTATTTAGGAACGGTAACCTTACAATAACTGTTTATTTTATTGTTAAGAAAAAACTCTAAAAATTCAAACATAAGAAATAATACTTACTCCCGCTTTTTTTAATAACTTGCAGAAAAATGTACCATCAAGTGATAACTCTTTGTTTTTATCACTATTTAATTTAATATTATCTATTTCTGTTTCCAATTTTAAAAACATTTCTTTTAATTTACATAAATCATCAGCATTTAAATCTATTTGACTTTCATCATATTCAATTGCTTTTTTTGATAAAAATTCCATGACAGTATTTACTTCTTTAATGGCTGATGCAATATCTGAAGACTTCAATTGTAGAGAAGCAAATTCTTCAAACATTTTTTCTACGTTGTGTGCTTCATCCAGTATCACTACTGTATTTGCTAAATTAATACCTTTAAAAAAAAATAAACTTGAAAAAATTTATTGAAAAATTAATGATATTGTAGTTGCATACTTATACCTTAATTTTTTGCAACAATATTAATATATTTTTGGTAATTTTAATTTATCTACCTAAATTTTTTCTTATAGACGGATTTAATAAATAATTGTAGGGCATAAATATTATATCTGCTTTTTCTTTCAACTCTTGAGTCACATAAAAAGGACAAAATTCTTTGTGTCTTCCTAATTTTACAATGTCTTCAATATCCATTAAATTTATATCTGTAACACTTGAGTTCATTTTATTTTGCTCCAAGTTATTAAACTTGCAGCATTTTGTTTTTTGTTTGAAACGACACATTACATCCTGAAATAAATATAGTAAGGTCTAGGTTTAGGACATACAATCAAAAATAATAAAAAAAAATTATTTTTGTTAATCAATAAGGTTACCTGAAATTTTCAGAAAAATTTTTAAACTCTTCTGAAAGTTCATAAGAACAGCCATAAGTAAAAATACTACCTTGCAACTGGAAAACCAAGATAATAGTATTGTGAAAGGGGAGGAATGCGTTTTAAAGAGATGAATGAAATACTTCGAAAGTTTATGCGAGAAAGAGCACAGGCCCCATACGAAGAAATGAATGAAAATTGCAATGGAAGTGAAATTAGTACGACAGAAATTGTGGAAACGTAGAACACAGTATAAAATTGGGTAAAGCTATAGGGTACGACAATAACGGTTGAAATGCTAAAGGCTCGAAAAAATGTGGTAACTAATCTGCTGTACCGCCTTTATAACCTTTGTTGGAGGAGTGGTAGCGTATCAGACGACAGGTGCAAGGCCGTTATCGTGCCGCTTTACAAGAAAAAATGTTTGAGGCTGGACTGTAAGAACTACCGAGGTATTAGTTTACTCAGCATCGTCGGCAAACTGTATGCAAAGATATTGATTAAAAGAGTGACAAATGAAACTGTGTAGATGATATGAGATGTTCAAGCAGGATTTAGAAGAGGAAGTAGATGTATGGATCAGGTCTTTTTATTACGAGGTATAGTATCTACTGCGCTTTCGTAGACTTTCCACTGCTTGTGTCAGGATAAATGGAGCCTATGCGGCCTACTTTAACATTGAAAGAGGTGTAAGATAGTGATGTGTGTCATGGCCATGGCCATTTAACTTATACAAAGACGATTGTTTAAAAGGTTTGAAAGTGCGTATGGATTGAGAATGAATGATTTGATCGTCAAATGCCTCCTTTACGTAGATGGTCAGGTCATATTAGCTTTATCTAAGGAAAATTTAAAGGCGGTAGTTAATATTATGCATGCTGCTCTAAAAATCACACAAAAGATCAACTTAAAGTCGCGGCTTAATTAATGACCGAGACTATCAGGGAGTCCTTCGAACAAAACTGCATACTGAGGGCTAGAAACCAAACCTCCAAGGTCCGATGGTGGAATAATACCCTGGCGGATTTCAGGAGGGAGGTCAGGAAAGCCTTCAACAAAGCAAAATGCTCAGGGAGAGATGAAAACTGGAGCTGCTTTCGACAGCTCCAGAGGCAATATAGCAAGTCAGTGGTTGCTACTAAGAACAAAAGATGGAAGGATTTTTGCGGTGAAATTAAATCGGCCTGCGAGGCCTCAAGAGTAGCCGAAATCCTCTACAAGAGAAACACTGCAGTCCTTGGCTGTTTAAAAAAGCCAGACAGCGGATATACGGAAACAAAAAATGAATCGCTGAAACTACTGATGGAAACTCATTTTCCGGGTCTCAGCGAAGAAAACACAGCCAAAAGAGACCATAAAAGTCCCAGGGACAATTATTAAACTAGGGACTGGAATCTAGCGGCCAAAATAATCAAACCGAATGGAGTAGAATGGGCACTCAAAACATTCGACCCATATAAAGCACCAGGACCAGATGGAATATATTCGGTACTGTTACAAAAAGGTATGCGGGACCTAATTGGCCCCCTCACCAATCTTCTAAGGCTAGTATCGCCCATAGACACATCCCAGAAGCCTGGACCGGAAGCACAGTAGTATTCCTGCCCAAGCCTGGAAAAAACGGCCATGTGCTGGCCAAAGACTTTTGACCGATAAGCCTCTACTTCTTCATATTGAAGACCTTGGAGAGACTGGTTAACAAACACTAAAAGACACGACTCTAACAATGCGCCCCTTCGCCGACCCCCAGTACGCGTACCGGGAGGGCAGGTCCACGGAGTTAGATATCCACCATCTGGTGGAGAGAGTTGAGGCGCAAATGGAGCACAAGGGCTACGCCCTGGGAGTCTTTATGGATATTGCTGGAGCTTTTAACAGCACTTCTTAAAGAAAGCAATGACAAACAATGGGGTGGAAGCAAACCTTACTGATTGGACGGAAAATATGCTGAAAGGTAGAGTACTGACTGTCAGCAACAAAAAATATCAACTAAAAGGCCGCCCCACTGGTGGATGTCCTTAGGGGGGCGTATTATCGCCTCTCTTGTGGTGCCTAGTGGTGGACGAATTATTAGTAAGATTAAAAGAAGCTGGACTCCTCGTATATGGATATACTGATGACATAGCTATTATAGCAAGGAGCTTAGGAGCATCATGATGATGGCACCGAGAATCACGGAAAACTGGTGCACGAAAGTTGGGCTAACGGTAAACCCGTCAAAGACCGCAGCCGTCATCTCTACCAGAAAATACAACTCCGAACCCATTAGCCCTCTGAGGCTATGGAATCAGGAATTGAAATACTCAGTGAAATATCTAGGAGTACACCTAAGTGCAAAACTGAAGTGGAACGTACACCTCGAAGTAAAGAGGAAAAAAATGTATGCCTCAATGTGGGCATGCAAGAGAGCCATGAGAAAAACCTGGGGTATAAAACCGATGGTAAGCCTGTGGTTATATCAGGCGGTATTACTACCGTCACTAACGTATGCAGCAGTAGTCTGGTGGCCAAGGGTGGAAGGGGCCGGGGCTGTGAACCTGTTGAGAAGCCTGCAAGGGAAATACTTGCGGGCTGCAACGGGGGCAATGAGCACCCCTTCTACAGAGGAACTACAAATAGCCCTCAACATACCACCTTTGGACCTCCTGATAAAAGATCGTACAAGGAACACTGCATACAGACTAAAGTGCCAGGTGGGATGGAGGAGCAACGGGATTGGTCACACCAAGATCGAGGTCCTCCACAAACATCCCTTCACAATAAAATCGGACAAAATTTGGAAAAAGACTTTAATAGGGAAAAACTATAAAACAAAAATACCAACCAGAGAAGACTGGTTAAAGAAAACACCTTTTACCAGCCCAGGAGTGAAACGATGGTACACTGATGGATCAGGGTACCAGGGACGCTACGGGGCAAGTGTGTTTGGAGAATCCTGCAACCACAGGGAAAGCATACCCCTGGGGAAATAGGCCTCGGTCTTTCAGGCTGAGGTCTATGCTATACTCAGATGCGCTACGTACCTGACAGAAAACAGAGTGACCAACAGTGAGATTGACATTTTCACTGACAGTCGCGCGGCCATTGGGGCCCTCGTGAGTATTACCACAACATCATCGGTGGTGTGGGACTGCATGCAAGCACTCACTAAGTTCGCGACGGTAAACAAAGTCACTCTTACATGGGTTCCTGGGCACACGAGGTAGCAGATGAACTGGCAAGAAACGGGACACTGGTGGAACCAAGAAGCCAGTTGGTCGAATTGCCAATTGCCGAAGCAAAACATTTATTAAAACTAATCCTTGAACAAGAACATATTGCTCAGTGGAATGCAAATACTAACTGCAAAACATTAAAACAGCTGATGAAAAGACCTGTCCAGAAGAGGGCTGACGACCTCTGGACGATGGACCGGAGTAGACTAAGCAGCACGCTTGGCCTGCTCACAGGACACATCGCATTAATGGCGCACCCCTTCAAACTTTTATACTTATTTATTGCCTTATTTACGCCCGTAATCGCTGCCTTTTGTGTTTTTTATTGATTGATTTACAGCCCTGTACAATGCATCTACACCAAGAAAAGTTGTCAAAAACGATAAATCGAATACAACTCGATTACTGTTATCTGTCAAATTTAACGGATATTTACACATCAGTCTATTATGACTGATATCCCACATGTTAAAATTTTTTAATGATTTATAAACGTTAAAAAACAAGACTGACTAGTGAAAAACATGATTCGGCCTTTGAAATATAAAAAACAAGGTTAACTGATATTTTTTATCCACTTAAAACATAGTTTTTGATCCGTCATGCTGCAACTTTTTTTGTTTATAACAAAAAAAATATTAATTTTTTTCTCATCCGAGACGGATTCGTAATATAAGTACGTAAATTTTTTTTAACACTTTCAAATTAAATTGTTTGCAAACAATCGCTAAACTGAATATTAACCATAATTTATTAAATCACATAATACATTTTAAAAAACGTTCCTGAAATTGTTAATATTAATCCCAATTTAGTTTTTTTATGCTGTAATTTTAGAATAAGTAATAGGAAAGAATCACGGAGTGGGCGACATCTGTTATTAATCGTATGAACTTCTCGAGGTGTGAACAACAAACTGAACCCCAAAGCCACTGAATATTCATTATGGAAGGCCACAAAAATTTTACGCGGGACAAACTATTCAAAACCACCCGTCAAAACGGAAACAGGAAACTGGGCTAAAAGTCCTTTAGAAAAGGCAGAAACTTTTGCAACATACTTAAAAAGTGTGTTTACGCCTAATGACGGGGAATACCCACTACAAGATGAAGAAGCAATTACATCTGTACTTGATAAACCCTATCAACTAGAACTGCCAGAAAAAGGATTTACAAAAAACGAAGTTAAGGATACTATACAACAAAATATTAATCCAAAAAAAGCTCCAAGATTCGACCTTATTACAGAAGAAACTCTTCAGCAGCTCCCAGAAAAAGACTTTCAGTTCCTAACACAGCTGTTTAATTCCACAATGAAAATGGGCTACTTCCCATCAAACTGGAAACTAGCACAAATAACAATAATTTTAAAGCCAGGAAAACAACATGAAAGTGTAAAGTCCTATCGACCTATTAGTCTTCTCCCAGTGGTCTCCAAAGTTTTCGAGAAGTTGATACTTAGTAAACTGATGCCCATACTAGAAAACAAAAAACTAATACCACCACATCAATTCGGATTCATACAGCAACACTCAAAAATTTAACAAAAGCATAGAGTTGTGGAAAGAATCAATGAAAACTTCGAAAATAAGAGATATTGTTTTGCAGTATTCTTGAACATTAGCCAGGCTTTTGACAAAGTCTGGCATAAAGGACTTCTATGCAAACTAAAAGAGAACTTGCCAACAAATTATTATAAAATCTTAAAATCCTACGTCAGCAATAGATACGTCCAGGTAAAATACGACAACGAGTACACAATCATACAACCAATCCACGCAGGCGTCCCCCAAGGAAGCGTATTAGGCCCCATAATGTATCTTATATTTACAGCCGACCTGCCAACAGACACAAACATTACCACGGCCACATTCGCTGATGATACAGATATCCTTGCATCTGACAAAAATCCTAAAATAGCCTCTGAAACCCTGAAAAATAACTTGAATAAAATACAATATTGAATGACAAAATGGAGAATAAAAACAAACGAGAACAAATCACAACATATAACATTTGCAACGCGTAAAGAAACATGTCCGCCTGTAAAACTGAACGGCAAAAAAATTCCACAAGGTGATGGAGTCAAATATTTGGGTATACATCTAGACAGGAAGTTAAATTGGAGAAAACACATATTCTCAAAAAGAAAGCAACTGGGCCACAAGTTAAGGAGCATGTACTGGCTACTAGACAAAAAATCTGAATTATCAATTCAAAATAAGATATTGATATACAAATCCATCCTTAAACCAAATTGGACCTATGAACTAGAATTATGGGGAACAGCCGCAAACTCAAATATCGAAATTATACAAAGATTTCAGTCGAAGACCTTAAGAATGATACAAGGAGTCCGATGGTTTATAACCAATAAAGCCATCTATTAATGCAGGTCTATCGTTTGTCAAAAAAGAAAATAAAAAAGTACGCAAAAAACATGCAAAAAAACTAAAAGTGCATCCAAATGTGTTCGCAAAAAATATAGTGAATAAACTGCGTGTAGGTTGAAACGAAAAGTTCCGTTAGAATTAGTTACCTAGTGCTAAGAATACATAAAAACGCCCAATGTCAAAAATAGTCCATTTTGTAGTAGACTAACTTTAAAAGGGGTGTATCACTGGATGCCTTCTCTACACGTCTTTCTGAATTGTCATACCTATTACTTAATATCTACCTACCATTATTTGGGTCACACAAATATTTTGTGAAATTTAGGCATTAAAAGTGTTATATTTGAACGATAATTTGTGAAGAATAAGTGTTAATAAACCACAAGATCCGAAAATGCAAAGAATTAAAAAAGGTGATATAAAGATAAAATCGCGAAAAATATGCTCTGTTCCACAATGCTCTACATATGGCATTTCAATTATATCTTTGCATAAATTTCCTTCTAATCTTAAGGCAGCTCAGAAATTAAAGAGATAGGAAAACAAATCTCAAAGTTTATGTTTGTTTGCAGCAAACACTTTGTGAAAGATGATTTTTTTCAGTGGTAAGTTTGATATTGTTGTCCAATGATCTATTATTTTATTTGTTATTATTTATAGTGACTTTAACAACACAGAGAAAACGTTTAAAAGATGAATCTGTTCCTACCCAAAACCTTACAGTGTCGAAGTATCAACATTCCATAACTAAGAAAGATATAGAAGTGACCGAAGTTAATTGGATTATTATATATAAAAAAGACGGTCCTAGTGAGTAAATACGTTGACGTGAATTAAAACGCTCCGTAAACAAACCCAAAATTTGGGACTTTTGAGTACTTTTAATTATGTGAGTGATATACTTAGTAAGCAAATAATTGAGTGGAATTGTTTAAAAGAATAAATTTTAACAAAAAGAGTGAGTAAAAAAAATAATATAATAAACATTGTACTGAGAAGTGGGTGAACTCTGAGAAGTCGATTCGGCAAGCCTGCTTATCGCGGTACATAAAGAGTGCACAGTGCCGGGTTAAGGAGGCCTTAAAATGAGTAGCGACGAAAAATCTATGACAGATAGGGGTAAGAGGAAAAAAAATACAGAATAACTACCAGACATATTTATGAAAAGTCGAAAAATTATAAGAACAGCGGAGAGAAAAACCAAAGAAGATTAAAAATCATCATATCGATAATTCAAGAACTGAAGACAAATATAAAACAATAATTCAAGCAAATATGAGAAGAAAAAAAAAGAATACAGAAACGAATTAATAAGAATTAAAACAGAAAATGAAACAATAAGAGATGAAAATAAAAAACTAAAAAAAGAAATTAAAACAATCAATAACAAAGTAGACAATATGAATAGAAAAGTAAAAGAAATAATGTGGTAATACAAGGATTACCAATCACAACAAATAATGAAGATGAACTGAAAAACGAAATGACAAAATTTATTATAAATAATATGGACATCGATTTGAAAATAAAAAATGCTATAAAAATAGGAGATAAAATATGCCTACTACAACTGGAAAACTAAAACGAAAAAAAGAAAGTTATGAAAAATAAAAGTAAACTCAGCAAGATTAATGAATACAATGTATACATAAATGATGATATGTCGAAAGAACAAAGAGAAATAGAAAAAAGATACGAAATTAAGCTAGAGAAGAAAGAAGAGGAGATAAAAGTGAAAATTATATATATGAAACTAGAGATAAATGGAAAAAAGTGGTACATTAAATTTCACATGACGGTTATGACGTCATGGATCCATATGCATGTTTTGTTGCTTGTAGCGATTCCTGTGATAAACCATTCCTGATTTTTGTTTCAACAGGTACACATTTTTATGATAGAGATATCTTTCATTTGTCAAATAATTCCGACTCGTTCTGCAATTAAATATACCATTTTAAAAGTATTTAAAAAATACCTTGTTTGATCAACTAATATCAATGTTAAAAAAACTGTTGTATCAACTCAACCCAGTTGATGGAACACACACAGGGAAATCGCCAAAACCCTAACAGACATTAAAGTAGAGTACAATACGTACCTACTTCCAGAAGAAAAAGGCCTTAACGTAATAATTAGAGGCCTTCCCAAAGAAATTGACCTCGAGGAAGTCAGAAATTACCTCCTTAAACATAACATCAACGTACAAAAAATCTACCGCATGCAAATCCGTAGAAACAAAATACAGACTTCTATGATTAAAGTCAGAGTCCTGAAAGAGGACAACAAAATCTACGAGCTAAAGTCTCTATGCCATTTAGCTATAAAAGTAGAAGCACAAAACCCTCCCCTCAATATTACACACCCCAGTGTAAAAAGTACCAAAAATTCGGCCACACACAAATTAATTGCGATGCCAAAGTTCAGTGCAATCAATGTAGTGGGAATCACTACTACAAAGATAGCAACAATCTACATGAACCCGTCTTCTGTGTAAATTGCAAAGGCAATCTCGCCACAAACTACGCTAAATGCCCCAAAAACCCAAAAATTTTCAAATCAACTCCTAAATCCACAAAGCCCACACCCAAAAACTTCTAAAGTAATTACGCTAGACCCAGCGTTAATTACGCTCAAATCACTCAGAATAAACCAACCCCTTGGACCTTCGAAAACCTCAAAACCACCCCAAACCTCAACATCAACCCCAAGCCGCCCCTCTGCCCCTAAACCATCAACTATTGAGCTTGCTGACACTTCCAGCAAGTGAAATAGAAAACAGGATAACTGCCCTCCACCACGCAATAAATAAATACTCAAACATTAAAAATCTACTTTCTTAATGTCCCACACCCGAAAACCTGCCTCCCTCAAACTAGTAACTTGGAATGCAAATTCCATCTTGAATAAAAAAGACGAGTTTCTAGACTTCCTATTAATTCACGATATAGATATCGCTATTGTTCAAGAAACACGTCTAAAACCATCTAGACATTTCACTTTTACTTTTTCACTTTTTACCACCTACAGGAACGATAGAATAAATAGAGAATGCGGTGGCACGGCTATCTTTATAAAAAGCGACATCTCTCATCGTGAGATCCCCACAGCCCCCCAAAACCTCACCGAAAACACTGCCATACAAGTGCATATGAGTGACGATCCTATTAACATAATTTCATGTTACAACCCCCCTCAAAAAGCCCTTCAAATACCATTTTTCAAAATTTTTCTTTATTCAAAACACCACTACAATAATAGCAGGAGATCTCAACTCCAAACACAAAGACTGGGGTTGTAAACTGACAACTGCGAACGGTAAACGTCTGCAGGAACTCGTAAACGACAACCTCATCGCTTTATATGTGCCCGATGAACCCACACATCATCACATAAGAAGCCCAGACATTCTAGACATCGTTATGTCTAAAAACATTTTAAAAGTGATAAACCTCGAAGTTCTTAACGAACTTTCCTCAGGCAAAACCCCTGTAAAAATACATCTTGGTCATAAATTTGAAAAAATCCCCAAAACAACCCTAAAAACGGACACTGGAAACTGTTTAAATCTATCCCAAGTGAAAATCCACTTATAATAAATCAAACAAAAAACCTAGAAGAAATCAAAAACAACACGATTTCAGTAAAAACACATATTATAGAAGCCTTTAATCAAGCTTCCAAAAAAATACCTCTTAAAACAAACCCTATACAACTTTCGAAACAAATTCGGGATCTTATAAAAGAAAGAAATAGAATAAGAAAAAGAGCCTTTGCAACTATGGATCGTAGGATAAAAATCGAAGCAAACAGATTAACAAATCAGATTAACTGGCAAATAAAAAATCACAAAAACAAAACTTGGGAAGAAAAACTTCTCAAAATTAAATTCGGCAGAACCAAATAACAAAACAAATATTTGGAAGCTAACCAAAGCGTTATGCAAAGAAAAGAAAATAAAAATTCCTCTTATATTATCCGAAAACGGTCCAGTTTACACAGATAGGGAAAAAAGGGGAAGCTTTCGCTGATACTTAAGAATTACAGTTTAAACCCAACGCCGATATACTTTACGATCTGAACCTCGAAAATTATATAAATAGACAAGCAAATGCGATAATAAATTACAATCAAAATCAAGTAGATAAAATAGAAATGACAAATTTCATCGAAATAAAAGCGTTTATAAAAAACTTGAAAGTTAAAAAAGCCGCTGGAAAGGACAGAATTACGAATAAGGCGTTGAAAAATCTCCCCGATAACTCAATCGAGTTATTAGCGACGATTTTCAATGACTGCCTGTTCTCATGCTATTTTCCGAACAACTGGAAAAAAGCAAAAATAATAGTCTTACCGAAGCCTAATAAAAATCTTCAAAATCCACAAAATTGGCGGCCCATCTCCCTATTACCATGTTTAGGCAAACTATGTGAAAAAATAATTTTAAAAAAACTTCCAATAGACATAGAAAAATATTGAGTAATCCCGGATGAACAAATCGGCTTCAGAAGAGATTACAGTACAGAATGAACATTTAACTACAGGGATTAATAATAAAAAAAGTACCCTTATGATACTTTTTGATATAAAAAAAGCCTTCGATAAAGTATAGCGCGAAGATTTTCTATATAAACTAAACAGGTTCAACGTTATCGCCAACCCTATAAAATCTTTACATAGCAGATACACCGAAAACAACAAAAACTGAACTAGCTATGTACGCATACGACACTGCGGCCTTTAGCACAAACAAAAATCTTAGATTTCTTCACAAAAATATGCTAAGGTAAATAAATGAAATAGAAAATTGGACAAAAACTTGGAAATATAAGTTAAACGCCGAAAAACACAAGCTATTTTCTTTTCTCGAAAAAGAAACCCGAATATGCCTCAAATAAAGGTTTAAATAGAGATATTTTTTACACAAACACAGTCAAATACTTAGGTATAGATTTGAACAGAAAACTCTTATGGCATTCTCACATAAACATGCAAATTACGCATTGTAACAAAACGTCTGGCAGACTCTGTAATCTTCTGTACTACAGAAGTAAATTAAATCTTAAAAACAAAGTTCTTATTTACAAACAAATTATATGTCCTCAACTCATTAACAGCTGCATTTCCTTTTGTCAAGCAGCAAAATCTACAAAATATAAACTTCAAAAATTTTAAAACAAAACGTATAACTAATGCCCCCTGGTATATCCCAAATTCTGATTTACACAAAGATCTAAAAATCCAAATGATTACAGAATACATCAAAAATCGACACAAAATCTTTTTCGAAAAAGCCGCTTCACATCCAAACGCGCTTATAAAATCGAATTTCGACTATATACCAGGTCGTCAAAGTGGAAGACACAAAAATCTGAGAAGTAGAATTTTTTAATGTTCATCAACACCACTATCACCAACCCACCCCCTCCCACCAAAATAAAACTACCCAGTTTTCAAACTAAAAACACTACACACACACAACATTTTTACATTCTACACTACACAAGGGGTAAGATTGTCTTCTACCAAGAGACAATAGCCCAAAAAATCACACTCAAGAGTTTTTTAGTGGGTAACAATGAATGAGCGTTCAATGAGTCCCACACTATTCAGCGCAGAAACGCGCTCTTTTTAGAGCAGTGAAAGCGCTTAAGTATCTATAAAAGATTTTTCTCTTGTAAAACAAAACAAAACAAAAAAATGCTGCCAAATATCAGGGTGGACTGTGGCCCACACTGTATAGTTTTTTACATTAAATTTAAACTATTAAAATGCTTACCTCTCTGATTTTGACCCATAGGTATGTATGTAATTGCTTCATGTTCAAGACTTAATAAAATTACTAATTAAATTGTCTAAAATCTTACCTTAACGCCATTATTGTCCATATTTTCAATATCAGGATGAATACATAATTTATCTCTAGATGCTAATACAATAGATTTCATCTGATTGTAAGCTGTTTTTTTCATTTCCTGCATTGCTTGACTTGAGTGAAAATGGGTGGGAGATGCATATATTACAGATGGCATTTTAGAGATATTTTGTAAATTAATTGGTTTACCAGCAATATTATGTTGACTGTTAATGTTTTCTAAATTACTGTCTTCACTTACATTACATACTTTTCTTTTTCTTTGTTCTTTTTTCTGAGTTTTTTTAATTGCAACCATGCTAATGTTGAACATAACAAAGACAAAGTTTTTCCAGTTCCTGAAGGAGATTCCAGAACTCCATTAGTTTTGTTTTGTAAACATTCTAAAACATCATACATATATTCTTTTTGAATAGGATAGGGTTGAAAAGGAAATGAAACAGGAACGTCTCTTATATTTACTGTAGTCATTTTGGTGTATCAAAATAAATTTAAGACCTATTCGTTATAATTGGAATGCAAACACTTAGTTAGAATTATTTTTTAAAAATGTGAATTAAATTAGGTTAAATTTAGAGGAACCATGGCTAGAGTTGAAACAATATTTAATGGGGAAAATCACGGAGTGGGCGACATCTATTATTGATCGTATGAACTTTTTGAGGAGTTTACCACCATTGTATAAGGACAACATAGTTTGTCAACCTTATGGGATTTCGATTGGATCCGATGGGAGACGACATTTAGATGGCGTTAGTACTCTGGTCTTCCAGTCACGTCGTAGATCATTGCGTTCGGAACAATATCCGTTAGTCGTAACTCATTGTAATAAAACTACCAGCTATTAGGTGGTGATAAAATTTTAAGAATCGATACCGTCGTTAGATGAAACTGGAAAGAAAATATTTATTCGGAATTTTGACCTTGGACCCGTGCAAAAAACAGGATTATTTGCTACACAAATTATTACTTTAAATGAAATTCAAGACTCTTCAGTTTGTTGGGTTTGTTATTTTAAGGGCTATCTTGACTTTGTCAGTGTGGTTATGTTCCAGTGTTGCCTATCTGCGGGTAATTACCCGAATTTCTAGTATTTTTCCACTTTGTGTGTATTTCAATTTTACGGGTAAAAATCGGGTATTTTCTTCCATCTTCATCTCATTTCAATTATTTACTGTTGTGATGTTTTGTTGAAATATAAGGCCACTACCACTTATTAAATAAGTTACGGCTGCAGACATCTTATTTTAAATACTGTGACTCTGTGGACTGAATTGAACTTAGTTTCCTTTGCAAATAGAAAGTGGAAAGAGTTTTTTATTCATTGAATTTAACTGAGACTGATCATAGGAATAAAGTAAAAATAAGTACATTTGTAGAAAAAACATAGTGTTTAGTAGTAGGTTCCTGGAGAATATTTTTGTACGTTTTATCATTGTATAAGAACAACTATTTTTTAAGCAATGGTTTTATTAAGAAATGTTTCTTATGTTTTGACTTTTGTGTGTTGATAGATGTTTTCATATAGATTCTATACAGAGTGGGCCATTGAAAACGAAACAGCGGCTCGGTAGGTCGACGGAACCGAATTATATAAAAACGCTCGGACACTTCATCCACATTTTCGAGGGGGACATCGTTCGCGATGAAATTCCTCATTTGAAAGATATTTTCCTCTTTAATATCAACTAACAGAATAAATTAATTCTATAGATACGTTTTCGAGCTATCGAACTTGACGTTGGGAAATTACTTTTTATTCACTTAATCAATAAAAACAATATCTGTCGCAATAATTATGATTGTCAATGAACTAAATGTTCAAACTGTCTACCATACAATAGTACAAGTTCTGTTCAAAATGAGACCTCACGTACATTTCGTAGCATTTTCGGCGTTATTTGAAGGAATTCTTCAATAATTCTACGTCATAAATCTTCCAGAAATTCTGGCTCGGTTGCATTCGACTCATATTGTACCGAGGGTCAGACATCTGTTTTAATTTTAATCTTTATTTTTATATGATCTGTGATTTTTATTTAATTTAATGAAGAAAGCATTAGGCCAGTAATATACGAATTTTAATTAAAAAAAATCATTGATATAAAACCTAATGATACGAGTAAACAAATAAAAAAACAAAAAACTGAAAACTTTCATATTTTTTTGATAAGAAACAAAATAAATAATTTAAAAGGTTTAAAATCCTAAAACTTATTACACATTTTACTTAAAGAACAGGCAGGAACATAAGATTTTTTTCATTTACAACGAATTTAGTTATAAAACTTAAACCTAGAAAAATCACACAATGAAACATAAAATAACAAGAGAAGTATAGTATAACAATATCTATTGGCAACAAAAGCTTAAAAATCTTTAATAAAAGTATAAAACTAAAGATAAATTTAACAAAAATAAAAGGTACAGGTAGATATATCAAAGATTAAATTTAAAAATCACATGAATTTAAGAAAATAATCTGATCTAAGGTTTAAGGAGCAAGTCTCTGTTTCTTCTCGAGTTAGTTAGTTGTCCCCGTTTTTGATATACTTAATTTAATATATAAACAGTTAAAAATTTATTGTAAAAAATGCTTGATAAATAATCATGGATATTCACAAATTTGGTAATCTTCGAACAAAAAATATTGAGTAGACCTCCGTATCCTGTAGAGAAAAGTGAGTAATTTTGATTTCAGTCATCGACCTTTACAATGGTTAAGAAATTTTTTAATAGGTCGCTCACAGCAGGTGAGAATTGGGTGTTTTAAATCAATCAAGTATTATTCATGTAACATTAGGAGAATTTCAAGCTCATTGTTTACCTTTGTTATTTAACATATTTGTTAACAATATATCAGAATGTTTTGAAAACTGTAATTTCCTAATGTTTGCAGATGATTGAAAGTTATATAAATCTATATATTCAAAGGATGATGGAATACTAATTTAAGAAAACTTGACCGTCTTAGTGCTTGATGTGAAAATAATAGTGTGCATTTAAATGTTGGAAAATGTTGTTATATTAGTTTTTATAGAGATGTCAAAAAGTATGTTAGTTCATACACAATTAATGATGATCCACTATCATATGTAACAACAATAAAGGATTTAGGAGTCACATTTGATGAGCAGTTGCGTTTTGTTGAACATATACACAATATATCAGTAAAATCCTCAAAATTTCTATACTTCATTCTTTAGAACTGTTTGAGTTTATCTGTTTGGGCTTTAAGAACAGTTTTTTATGCTTTAGTAGTGTCACAAGTAGATTATGCATCTATTGTGTGGTCTCCTCAGTATCAAATTTATTCTACTACTTTGGAAAAAATTCAGAACAAATTCCTAAGATACTGTGCATATAAGTTAAACCTTCGCATTAGCAATCATGATTACACAATTATTTTAAATACACTGAAGAAATTACTTATTAAGTACAAGACGGGAAAACTCGAGTTAGAGTTTCTTATATATATAATAAATGGTTTAATTTCTTGTCCCGGACTTCTCCAAGGTATTAGTTTGAATGTTCCCGTCAGAAATTTAAGACAATCAAATTTATTCTATATTTTTTTCACCATACAAATTATGGCATGCATTCGCCTTTTGAAAATCATTAATAACAAAAGCATAGACATATTTGGTGGTTCGTTATAGCTATGTTCAAGAATCGGTTAAAGAAACTTTAAGTTGTGACATTTTTATTTTAATGTTAGTGATTTTATTTGTTAAATTTTATCTTAATTTAGTATAAAGTTGATTGATTAATTTTTAATTAAATGTATATAACATTTGTTGTTATGGAAGTGATCCCGTATATTAATAAAATAAATAATCAATTATAAGCAGCCTTCACACATATATTTCAATGTATATTTTCGAATCTCCCCGTATAAATGTGAAATTATTAAAATTTTGGCAAACTGATTTCGAGAAGCAGAGTCTGTAGAAATTAGACTCAAGAAAAAGAAATAACAAAGGTTATCATTTTTGTCCACCTTTAAAGGGGATGAGAAATTATATCATTTTTAAAATATTTTACTAATTTAATAATAGGTTCCGTGTATGAGTAAAAATTCATATGTAGCGAACTATTCCGCATTCAGACCCAGGTAATAATTGACAGTGACAAATTTTGTTCGACGAAAACTCACAATAAAAAGTTGACACTAAATATATTGGGCTAATCCAACCCTGCTCTTAAGCTGAACAATCGTTTGCGCTGTTGTCTGGGAATGCAGTTAAAATAGCAGAAAAGAAAACTTTTGTGTAAAGAAGAAACCTGTTGCAATTTCATGTAGTTCCTTTTAATCTCCACATTCTTTAACGAGGGCGCATCATTACTGCATAAAATTTTCCATGTTTAACAAGTTATAACGCTAGATGGCAGTCACGTTATGCTCCAATACCGATTACATTGCTTTTGACTAACTATCTATTTTTTAAGCAATGGTACCACCATTCTTTATACAATACTAATATTAAGGCGTCATCTGCATATATAAGGTTAGTAATTCATGTATAATATGTATTAATTTGTGTAAATGTATTACTTTAGCACATACAGGTGCTTAATTTAACTTGATTTATGTAGTATGTTTTATATGTAGAGCATTGGGGAACAGAGCATATTTTTCGCGATTTTATCTCCATATTCCCTTTTATAATCCTTTGCATTTTTATTATTATTTATTATTTTTATGTTTATTTACAATAATTCTTTATAAAATACTTTTTAAATATAACACTTTTAATGTTTAAATTGCTTAAAATAATATATAAAGTTCACTTTTCACCCATATAAACAAATAGGGGTTGGTTTGTTGTTCATACCTCGAGATGTTCATACGATCAATAATATATGTCGCCCACTCTGTGATTCTTCCCTTTAACACTTTCAATGCTTAAATTACTTAAAAGAATATTAGAGAGTTATTGCACATCATCTGTGGTAATTGGTATGCCTGACATTTATGACATTTATGCATGCGCAACAGTAAACAAAGATTTTCAAGGTATAACGTCTTACGCAAAATCTAGGAGGGAATAATAAGAAGCTTTAACCTTGTACGTTATAAATATTTGGTCAAAGATTAGTGGTTAGACAGTTTACTAACCTATTCTCTGTTATTTGGTGTTCTATGTTATTGTTTGGTGATAAGTAATAATTCTGTGAAGCAGAGATCCGATAAATTACCACAGAGAATAGGTTAGTAAACTAACCACTAATCTTTACGGTGATTACAGTGATAAAAGGTTTGTTAGTACCCCTACTGTTTGTTAGTTACAACGTTGAAATTGCTTGTTTATTTGTCTTTTTTGTTAACTTCGTTATGGAAAATCTAAAACGAGTTAGATTTGCTCAAAACGATATTTTAATATTGTTACAAGAAATCCTTAGTTGCAATCCATTTGAAAACCCAGCTGGTACATTTGCAACAAAATTTAAATTCAACTACTGGCAAAATTTTTGCTCTGAGGGCCATAAAAAGCCATCCAAACAATCTTGTCCTCAAATGGATCAAGGAAGAGAGGAGGAATAGAGCTAAGTATGTTTGTTATGCACATAATTTTAACAAAGTACATTACTTGCTTGATTATTTAATAGTTGACAGTTGCATGTTCATTTTAGGTCAGGTATTGAAAAAATTAATACCGAAAAGAAAGTTTTGCTGCAAAATATATTCGATTTAATGCAGCAATTTAGCCATGTTCATAAAGAGGAATGCGATAAGAGGGATTCTTCGGTGAAAGGGCAGATAGATAGGGATCTCTGGGCAACAAGCCATGATCATGGTTATGATAGTAAGTAGCTGCATTATATATTTATTTAAGTAATATAAGCTATTATGTATAGTAAATATTTAGAAATTAATAAAAAACATTAATTAACTTGCTATTTTAAACATTTATTCTAGTAAGAGAACATAATGTTATTATTGAAGAAGTAGTTGAAATTAACAATGATGATGTGGTTGAAGAAAATCAAGATATAAAGCAATTTGATGTCGATCCTGGTACAAAAGTTTTTTTTACCCCAATAAAGGCCATTCCTATGAGAACAATTTTAGGTAAGCAATGTATTGTTTGTATAGATGCCACTATAGAAAACAATTAAATCAATATTTCAATGAAATATCCTTATTGGATATCTTGGTCAGCAAAGTTGTTCGAAAAATCGGAGTTATAAACTATCTCTTTGGGAGGCTATTTGAATTTTTTCTGTAGTTGCACAATCATATTCCAGCGTTTTATTCAAATATCTTCATTGGATACCCCTTGGTCAGTGAAGTTCCTTTAAAAATCTTAAGTTTAAATGAATTTTTCTTTGGTGGGACAAATAATATATTTCCAGCAATCACATTCTAACGTTTTAATGAAGTATCTTCAATGTATATTCCCAGTCAGGTCAGTCGGGTCAGTAGGTTCATCTATTAGTCAGCAAATTATCGACACTGGGAGCCATAGCACAGAAACTCATTCAAATTCAAAATTCAGCCAATTTGTCCCAAATTCAAATACATTTGAATGATGTTTTGTGCAGGAACCTATGATAATTCCATTGTAATGTTTTAATTGCTCATCAAATTCAATAACCTCTAATATTTCAGATGGCTGGCAATAAATGTCAGTATTACAAATGTGGACTAATGGCTAAGACAGATACAACAATAAGATTGTACCGATTTTTAGTTAATAATCCTAAGAGATTTGAAAAATGAATTTTACATTCTGGTAAGCTCATTATTTCATTATATACAGTCGGTTTTAGACTTTAATTGAAAAAAAAATGTTCAAAGCTGCTCAAGAATATTGAAAAAAATCTATGCATATTTTCATTTCCCAAACTTTTTTAAAACAACCAAAAAATTCGTTTTTTTTTATTTATTGCAGAAATTATAATATATACCTACTATTCATAATGCCAAACATCACAATTATATTTTAGCCAACTAAATCAGTTTTCTACCAGATAACTAAATCATTTGACTTGGCTTTAGCAGATTTTTTTTTTTTTTTAATTTATATTTAACAGAAGGATAAACTGTAGTCCCTACCTGCCCCAAAATAAGAATAAAATGAAATAATGAAATAATAAAATTAATAAAACACTGTTAATCTCTCTGTGCTCCTTTTATGCTCAAATTAACTAACAAATATAATAAATTTAAAAGTATATTTTTATCAGGCTGTTCTGCTACCTTTTCATGGGTACCCATAGGTATATAGCAAATCCAAAGGTATTGTTTTTCCAAGCTTTTATTTAACTTGGTTTGTATGTCCGTCTTTATTTCTATTTCCATATTTGTAATTCATTTTACAAGTTCCTTTCACCTTTGTTATTATTTTCATCAAATTGTTAGTCTCTTTATGTAAAAACTGTCCCAGAATTAAGTAGGTATGACTAAAAAAAATACTTTTTATGTAATAATAATATATTTTTTCCAGGCAATGGTAGATTAGTAGACTTGAGTCACAGGGCGCTGAGACAAAAATACATTTGCAGCAAACGATTCTCTGCTGAGCAAGTGTTTTCAAAAAAATTACCATTAGACGCAGTTCCCGCAAAATATATATTAGATTCGAGTAGTACAAAATCAAATCACAGCAGCCCGAGAACATATGCAGCTACCAGGAAGAGACTATTTGAACAAATCCCTTCGGAAAATATTAACAGCTATTTGAAGGAAATCAAAAACTTGCCATTAAGACAAATAAAAAAAAGAAATGCAGTTCTTTTGAAGATGAAATTAAAAAACTGAAAATTGATAATGAAAACCTGAGAAAAAAAATAACATTACAAACACAGCTTGGAAGTGCTAAAAAGGGAATTTTGAAAATACAACTCTCTGCAAAAACTGTATTTAAAGACTTCCCTATAATGTTTTCAAAATGTCTGTTGAATATGCAATTGAAGCATACAGTACTTTCTCCATGGACATCTTCTGAGAAAAAGACAGCATTATTGTTATACTATAAAAGTCCGTCAGTTTATAAATACCTTAGACAAAAACGTATTATACTACCTGCTGTTTCAAAAATTAAGAAATGGGAGACTTCAATTGCTGCCCTGGTTTCAGTAAAAGGATTTACGCCCAGTTGTCATTGAAGTCGAACACTATGAAGCCATCAGAACGATTTTGTATAGTTATGTTTGACGAAATGAGTCTGAAAAGAAAATTGGAGTACAGTGAAAAAATGGACTTGATTGAGGGTGTTGTAGATTTAGAAGTTTTTGGAAGAAAGCTGGTTCCTGCTAATCAAGCATTAGTGGTTATGATCCGAAAATTAGAAACTGTAGGCCTAAACCCAATTGGAGTAGTGTGTGATATGTCAAAAGTCAATCAACAGTTTTTCAATAATTTAAGTGTTACAGTAAAAAAACCTTATTTCTTTTTGGATAAAAAAAGTACTATGCATTTTATGACGTCCCACATTTGTTGAAATGTGTAAGAAATAATTTTTTAAATAATTTCTTTGTCCACAAGGGGAAATTCATAAACTTTTCTGACATCAAGAAAGTATATGATATTGACAGTAGTAGCAAAACAGGTAAATGTCTGCTGAAGCTCATTGATAAACATTTCAATCCAAATGGCTTTTGAAAAATGAGTGTAAAATTAGCAGCTCAGCTTCTGAGTCACAGTGTAGCTTCTGCCATTAAAGTGGCTCTTAGAAGGGAGGAACTTTTTCTACTACAGGAGTAAACACTTGTTACTTCGTTGATACAATTAACAATTTGTTTGATGCTCTGAACAGCAATGGTTTTGACAGCTCTAATATATTCAAGCGAGTACTAAGTGACAAAAATCCGCAGGTACTGAAGGCAATAAATACTGGCTATGAATTGATTGAAAAATTACATAAAATAAAAAAAAAAGGGTCAACCTTATAGACCACCAAGTTTTGATGGCTTTTTACAAACAATTAATGCTGTCAAAATGTTTCATGTCGAACAAAAATTGAATGGTTTTCCATATTTATTTACAGGCAAGTTTATGCAAGATCCCCTTGAATTCTGATTTTCCATTTGTAGACAAAAGAGAGGCTATAATAGAAACCCTACAGTAAGGACACTTCGAGCAGCTTTTAAATTGAATTTGGTAACAAATTACATAAGGCCAGCTGTAAGTGCAAATTTAGGTACTAATATTGATGTCGATGAAAATATTTTAAATATGGAGGACAGTGGCATGGACTTATTAAGGAAAGAGGAAGATGAGGTTAACACTGATGAGTCATTTCTCTCTTCAGATTCATCAAGTGCAAGTACCTAATCAAATTTCAATTTATTATCTGAACAATTCATTTTAGAAAACTTTTCTTCAACTTATTTTGCTGAATATTTGATAAGAAAATGTTTAACAAAATTTAAATGTCCTTATTGTCAAGAATGCCTTGAAGCAAGTGAAGATATAGGAAATGATGAATTGCTTATTTTTTTTAAGAACTATGATTTGGACAATGAAAACAGGCTTAAAACCCCAAGTGAATTAATGACAAATTTTACTAAAATTTGTATGGATTTTTTTTTTATTATAGATCTTCGACTGCTGTGGTCATTTGCTCTTTGTACCGAATATTTAGATTTTAAAGAACATGTTGGTACTTTTGAGGTAGGTAAGTAAATTCTTGATTGCTTCCTTTTCATTGCGTAGTACAAGACTTTTTTCATCTTCTAAGCCAACGATATCTCTCTGCAGTTGGAAGGTTTGGCAATTCAAGATGTGCTCGACCGTTAGAAGAATTTGGCACACATCACATCTTGGTCTTCTTGAACCAGCTAGGAGGTACAAGTGAGTTAGATTTGTATGACCAATTCTAACTGTACACAATACCACTTGCTCCCGTCTAGATAGTTCATGTGGGTAGAACCATTTTTCCACAGATGGCTTCAAAAGTCTTAGAGGGCTATCTGCGTTATTCCATATTGTTTGCCATTCTTCGTAACACTTTCCTTTGATGAAGTTTTTCTGATCATTAAGGTAGATTGGTATTTCTTCGTCCATGTCTCTATTTATTGCACTCCTCGCGGCTTCATCTGCCATTTCATTGCCTGGAATGTTGCAGTGTCCGGGTATCCACATTAGGACCAAATTTTTGCCAGATGATTCGAGACGTGTAGTTAGTTCCAGTATTCTTACTGCCCATTCATTATGGCTGAAACGATTTTGAATTGTTAATATTGAACTCAAAGAGTCCATACAAATTAAGCAATGCTTATGTTTGTTGTGAAAGAAGTACAGTAATGCCTGCCAAATTGCGTACATTTAGGCAGATAGAATACTTGTACTGGAACTCATTGACCACGAGTAAGAAAGGTTTCTGGAGACTACAGCTGCCCCTGTACCTTCGTTAGTTTTGGATCCATCTGTATATATTAAGATATAGTGCTCATAAAGTGATAGTTGTTCCAGAAAAAGGGTTCGGTAGGTTGATGGGGGAGTATGTTCTTTTTTCCAGCTACTAAGAAGTATGTTTATACAAGGAGGAGTTCTCATCCATGGCGCAATATTCTGAGATGATTGCATAATATTGGGCTGGTCCTTGATTGAATATTTTTCCATTAGTTCAAAAAAACGGGTGGAAGCTGGCTTAGATATTCTAGATCACTGATCGATGGTGTCATTAGTATACATAAAAGAACTGTTTTTTCAGATGTCGGGGTAATGACTGCATTTTTGAACCATATGTTAAGGTCTGTCTTTCTCTGCAGATTTTAAAAGGCATAATTAAGGATTCACACAGAATTGATTGTATAGGACTCTTTCTGAAAGCTCCTGTCGCAATACGGATCGCAGTGTTTTGTATTGTGTCCAATAGTTTTAGTCTGGACTGGCATGCAGATCCGTAGATAATACTTCCATAATCAATTCTGCTTTGGACAAATGCTTGGTAAACTTTCAGTAATATTTCTCTGTCCGAACCCCATCCTATACTTCCCATACATTTCATGACATTGATGGCTTTACGGCATTTCGGGGACACGTAGTTGATATGTGGTTTCCAAGTGAGCTTTTGGTCGAATATTATGCCTAGTAATTTCAACCTACAAAAATGGACTGCATGAGATTTTGAGGGAGAAAATTTAAAATTACCCAATCTTGCAATTTTTTGTTGTCTGTTCAATTCCTCTTGAATGTTTTTATTCAAAATATTCATTGAAGAATGACACCTATAGAGTGTGAGGTAATCTACATAAAGCACTGCATTTATAGAGTTAGGCAGGTTCTCAATGAGTGCGTTGATAGCAATTGAGAAAAGAGTTACACTCAGAATAGATCCTTGTGGTATCCCGTTCTCTAGTAACCTTCGAGGTAACAAATGACTACCAGTCCTCACTGAAAAAAATCTATCAAGGAGAAAGCTACTTAACATCAATGGTAAATTACCTCGAAGGCCATATAGCTAAATTTGTTTTATTATCGCATCCCTCCAGGTCATATCATAGGCCTTCTGAAGATCCAAAAGTACTGCTACGAGGTGTTCTGTTTCTTCAAATGCTTTCCGTATTTCTGACTCGATTGCGTCAGTGGTTGAGTTATTTTTACGACACCCTACTTGGAGTTTCGATAAGAATGAATTGGATTCCAGTACCCAGGTTAGTCTGACGTTTATCATTTTCTCAAAAATCTTACCTAGACAGGATGTTAATAAAATTTGTCGATATTTCTTTGGATCTGTAGATATGCTACTGCCTTTATGGACAGGAATTGTAATGGCCATTTTCCAGTTGTTAGGATATATTTTGGATGCCCATATTTTATTATACAATTTAAGGAGGTTGTTCTTGAAGTTAGGTGGTAGGTGTTGTATCATAGCGTAAGTTATATCATCATATCCAGGGGCACTTTCCTTACTGTAGCTTAGTTCATGGAGGCTGAAAGGAGTATTGTAATAAAAACTCCTATCAGTTTCGAAATTGACTGTTTGCATTTCTTCTCTAGCCTTAATTATTTGGAAATCCGGATCGTAATTGTGCGAGCTGCTCACAGACTCATAATAGTCGGCAAAAGCTTCACATATTTCCTGATCAGTAGTTATCATAGCATTATTAACTAGTAAAGCTTTGTGAGAGTTGGCTAAGTTTTTTCCTGAGAAAGTTTTTATCTTCTTCCAGACTTCCGAAAAACAGGTGTATCTGCAGTTAATGAAGATACATATTTCTCCCAGGAGATTCTTTTACTCTCGTTAATGAGCCTTTTATAGCTTGTTTAATGCTTTTGTTCCACCATGGTACCGCTTTTGAGGATCTGATACCATTCGATTTAGGTATGGACAATTGTGCAGCATAAATAATAGAGGATGTGACAACTTCTACAGCGAGTTCAGTGTCTTCGTATAATTCAGTATTAGGAATGGATACTAGTCGTGAGTATTCATCCCAGTTTGCTTTATTCATTAGCCACCTCTTTCCGACGCTTATTTGTTGAGATGGGACATCAATTATTAATTGTATAGGAAAGTGGTCACTTGAGTGCAAGTCCTCAAGTGGCTTCCAAGTTAGAATTGGGGCAATATTTGGGGTACACATAGTTAGATCTATGGAAGAGAAGGAGGAGGACCGTGCATTGAAGTGGGTTGGTTCTCCTGAGTTTAAAATGTTAATATTCTCATTATCCAGAATATTCTCGATGCGTCTACTTTGGAAGTCGCTCATGGGAGAACCCCACAAAGGAGAATGTGCATTAAAATCGCCCATAATTATGAAAGGTTCCGGAAGCTGTTGTAGAATATTTCTTATTTCATGGATATGCCAGTGGTGGTCTGGGAGGTATATGGAGCATATGGTCAGTTTCCTAGGGGTTTGCACATGTATACATACTACCTGTAGTCGAGTGTTTAATCTTATCTCAGTTGTAGGTGTGTGGTATTTCACCAATATTGCTACCCCACCTCTTGCCCTGTAATTTGGGACGATGTCACTGCGATAAGATTGGAAACCTCGCAAGTTAAAATGTTCCTCAGGTCTTGGATGTGTTTCTTGTAACACAAAAACAAATGGGTTGAGATTGTTTTTAATCAACTGTAATTCAGGAAGGTGTGAGCAAAGGCAAAGTTCCATTGGATTATATTGGTTTGTGTAACCATTATAGAAAGTTATGTTTAATATTAGAACAATAGTGTTAGACTATATTAAAAACAATGATTGTTGAATAAAATATAACAATGAACAAAATTAAAATATCACAGAAAGTTATCACAGAAATTTACTACAATATTTATGAAGTGCCCGTTCTGGGTCGTCCTTTTTGCCATCCTCTTTCTTTTTCACAGGTTTGTTACGGAGTTTCGTCGGTGGCGGAGCCAGATATTTCGTCTTCTGATAAAGATGTCTGTTTTTTTTCCTCTTCTCAGGCTCAGATATCCGCTCATTGCTAGTTAGCCTTTGTCTTAAGTCTGGGGTTGGAGGAAGAGGTGGGATCCGAAAGATAGTAGAAGTGGATGGAGGAGAAGCTAGGTTGTTGGTTTTTATCAGGTCGGTAACGGCTTTGATTAAAAGAGGGGAGAGTTCTTTAACTAAGGTAGAGATGTCGATGGCTGGTTTGTTTGCTGCTTGGGCATAGCTAACGCCAGATGATGGGGTGTTGATAACTACTCTCTTTCTTGCTTCCGAAAAAGAGATTTTTTCTTTAACTTTCATCTCTTGTACAGCCATTTCCTGTTTATAGACCGGGCATGTATTTGATCTTGCCGAGTGGTTGCCTTCGTGTAGGGGTTTTCCACATACACACACTTGGTTTTCTTGACATTTAAGTGAGGTGTGGCCAAATTTTTGGCATCGGAAACATCTCAATGGTGAAGGGATATACATTCTCACTTTCAGTGAGTAAAATGCAATTTTTATTGTTTTTGGTAGAATAGGGGTGTTAAATGTTAAAATGTGGTTTGGGGTATCTGTAAGTTGTCCTTCTCGTTTTACTTTCATTCTGTATACTGCTACTACCCCTTGGCTGGTTAATCAATTAAGGATTTCTTCAGTGGAACAGTTCAACAAATCGGGGCAGTATACAACACCTCTCGACTCATTTAGTGTCTTATGGGGAATTACTTCAATATCCATATCTTGTAATTTACAGGTACTAAGGAGTTTTATACTCTGAGCTACAGAAACAGCTTTCAATACCAGACCATCTTTAGTTTTCTTTATCATTTTCAAAGTTCCGCAAATACCTTTCAGAGATTTTTCAAAATAAATGGGCTGACTTTGGAAAAATCGCCCTCTCTTCTTTTTACGACCAGAAACCGGGGTGCTACCGCCTTTTCCTGGTTCATATTATTTTTTTCACTTCTGTTTTTAGAGGGAAGTGCCTCCTTTGGTTTTTCTTGACTTGGGTTTTTCATTTGTTTTCCCACGAGTAGGGAAGAAATATATGTCAACTGCAGCAGTGCTCCCTTACTACAGTAGCGCTATTTAAAACCTGGTGACGCTATATATCCGGAGTTCACCGTTTGAGATTAACTACGTATAACCATTCACCCTTCAGCACGGTACGTATAACACCTTGGGTTACGAATTTGTCAGGTTTATTCCTGTTGAGCTGTCCTTAGTTTCACTACTCATCCTTGACCTTACCGGCATGGGTGGCCCTGCCAGGAGTATATAAATCCCGCCGGCATCGCTCGCAGAATCATTGTGGTTACTGAGCCCCTCCACCACTACAAGGTCCCACAGCTCCTTGGAGGGGGATTTGTATGGATTTTATCAGTAAAAACATCCCAAAATATTTAACCATGAAGATTTTTAAACGTTTTAACAATAGTTTTTGCAAAAGGTTAAAACAAAAACTTCCAGATTGGGAAAATGTTAACTCATGCAGAGAACATAGAGATTATACTATAAAATTAATAATGAAAACACTGATATTTAAATATTGCAAAACTGTTTTAAATTTTATGAAAACTCGCATGGGAACAAAATAATAATTAGTAATTTCATTCATTCATTTTACGACGTTATAGCCCACTGTGGGTTTTCATCTTTTTAGTAATTTTCTTCCATTCGGTCCTATTTTTACTCAAATTCTTCCAGCCCTTAATTTTCATTGTTTTGAGTGCACTCTACTTCATTCATTTTAGAGCGTGTTAAATGAGTTTTTCAAATTTTTCTTAACTTTAAGTTACCCCTTAGACGGCACCCAAATCAATAATCTTTTTGCATATTCTTTTTTCCTCTGGAAGTATCTATACCGAACATCAAGTTGGCCAAACATTTTAGAGGGTGTCAAACGAATTTTTTTAAATTTCTATAAATATAAACTACCCCTTAACTTAAACGGTTTCCAAATCAATCATCTCTTGGTATATTATTTTTATGTCTACTGGAAGTATCTATAATAGAAATGAAGTTGGCTAAACATTTTAGAGGGTGTTAAATGAATTTTTTAAATTTTCGATAACGATAAACTACCCCTGTTGCGTCTGCAATGTCTACCTTATGAGTGTCTCTCAGAAGGTATATTTTTGGCTGGCTCTAGCAAATAAAATGAAACTAATGATTCCGTCGGTTGACGTTCTTCTTATATTATTTATATTTTTTTGTCAACTTGACATCTCCTTTCAGAAAAGATACAGGGACATTATATACAAAATGACAATATGAAAGAAACGAACAATAAATCATCAACATTTCTCCCTCCCATGAAGGGTTTAAATCTCATCATAAATCTTTTCGGACATCCAGGACACACAACTTTGAAACTGGTCGTAGAAAAATGCCATTTTTTTGTTTTCACATCTGCCACTCTGATTCGACCATCTCTACCAGGATACATTGCAGTAACAATTCCTTTGAGCCAAATATTGCGTGGTAACTGTTCATCAGCAATAATAACTATATCTCCTTCTCGCAGTGCTTGGTTTTCATCATAATACTTTGTACGATTATGTAGGTTAGGTAAATATTCCTTTATCCACCTTTTCCAAAATTTATTGCTCAAATCTTGGGCTATTTTCCACTGTTTCCTGAGGAAAGTTTCTTGTGGTTGATAACTTTGAATGAATGGTTGTTCTTGATCTTGTCGTGGACCCAGTAAAAAATGGTTCGGAGTTAGAGCTTCATCATCTTCGTACTGCAATGAAATATCTGTGAGTGGTCTACAATTTAAAATATATTCTGCTTCCAAGAATAGGGTGTGTAAAACCTCATCAGCTGGAACTTGTTCCTTTAAAACCATTTTTAGAGTAACTTTTATAGATCTTATCAAGCGCTCCCAAACTCCACCCATGTGCGAAGCACCTGGTGCATTCCATTTCCAATTTATCCCTTTGAACGACAACTTCTGCACGAGTTCTTGCTGGTTGAAATCTTGTAAGGCAATCTTCAACTCTTTGTCTGCTCCTTTGAGATTTGTACCGTTGTCACTATATATCTCAGATGGGCATCCCCTTCTTGAGCACATTCTTTGTATTGCCAAAATAGCAGATTCTGTGGTTAAGGAATTTGCTATTTCCAAATGTACTGCACGAACAGTCAAGCAGGTGAATAAGACACCATATCTTTTTTCTTGCCTCCTTCCGACTTTCACCAAATATGGACCGAAATAATCCATTCCACAAAAATTAAATGGTCTTACATAAGGTGTGACTCTTGCATTTGGTAAGTATCCAATTAAAGGAATTTTCGGAGTAGCTTTCAGATTTTTACATTTCTGACATTCATGGAAAACTTTCTTCGCCAAACTTCTCAATCCTATAATCCAATATTTTTGACGTATTTCATTGATAACTGTTAGGAATCCTTGGTGTTGAAAGATTACATGGTACCATTGAACCAGTAACTTTGTGTATCTATGGTCGGCATCTAGTATAACTGGATTTTTCTCAAAACCAGGAATGTCTATTTTATTATTTATTCTACTTCTTACTCTCATTATGTTTTCTTCGTCTTTCGCTCTTTTTCAGTTCGTCTTCGTCTTGTAGTGTCATGATTTCTTCCTTAAAGCAACAATTTTGGACATCCTTCCACCACATTTTCTCAGAATCTCTCAATTTCTCAACGGATAACACGACGTTTCGTTTATTTCTAGTTCGGCATTTTTCAATGAACATCAAAACTCTTGCAGTCGTTCTTATGAGTCTCAACCATGAAGAAAATCTATCAACATTTGGTAATGGTAAATCAGATAGTATGGATATTGCTCCAACGAATTGTTTTTTCAATTCACTGACATCTATTTCATGAACTCCATCATCGTTTGGCCACTTATCTGAGGTCTAAAGTAGAAATTCTGGGCCATGAAGCCATGTTTTTTCATCTATAGTTGAATTATCTCTTGTAGCATTGTCTGCTGGATTGAGCTTCGAAGGTATCCATCTCCATTCATTACTACTCGAATTTGCTAATAGTTTCTGAATTCTATGAGCAACAAATTGTTTCAATGTTAATACATCAGACTGAATCCATGACAAAACTATTTTCGAATCGATCCAGAATATTCTACTCTCTACATCGATTTCTAAATGATTTTGAATAGAGTTGGACAGTTTACTCCCCATAAGAGCAGCTTCCAATTCTAGTCGTGGAATAGTTATAAGTGGTTTTAAGGGTACCACCTTACATTTTGAGGATACGAATGAAACATGTACTTCGTTTGCTTTTTCGATTCTCAAATAAACAACTGTTGCATACGCTTTCGTGCTGGCATCAGAAAATATATGTAACTGAATCGATGTTGCTGTCGGGATATTGGGCGAATAACATCTTGGAATAGTAATATCCGAAATTGATTTTATTTTTTTCCAACCATTTCTGCCACCTCAAGAAAATAGAATTTGGAATCATTTCATCCCATCCAACTTTGAGTCTCCAGAGATCTTGTAGTAACACTCTTCCTTTTACTATGAAATGATTTATGAAACCAAGTGGGTCGAAAATGGTCATAACAACAGGAAGTATTTCTCTTTTTGTAAGCTTTTTCTTATATTCCACAACATTTTCTGATATTTTATGAAGATTCAGCTTGAAAGTGAATATATCTTCTTCGGAATTCCATTGAACAGCGAGTATACGTTCTACAGGTAAGTCAGATTCACTGCTAAAGTTTTTTATTTTTTTGAAGTCTCAAATTTTCTGGTAAATTCTGCATGACCACTTTGGAGTTAGACAACCAGTTGCATATTTCGAAACCGCCTCTTTTATGCACGTAAATCACTTCATTGATCAGGTTTATAGCTTCCTCTTCTGTATCACAACTATCGAGATAATCATCTACATATTGTTTTTTTTATTATGGCTTCGCAAACTTTCGGAAATTCTTTTTTGAACTCAATAGCATTTTTATTTTTTATGTATTGAGCCAAACACGGTGAGCAAGTGGCACCAAAAGTCATTACTTGCATTTCTAGGATATCAGGATCTCGATTTCTCTCAAATCCTCGAAACAAAATTCTCTGAGCAGGCCTGTCTTCACTTTTTATGACGATTTGGTGAAACATCTCGCGAATGTCTCCACAAAAGGCTGTTTTCCTTTGACGAAATGTCCATAAAACACTCAGCAATGGAGCTAGAAGATCAGGTCCCTGGTGTAACATGTCGTTCAAACTAATACCATGGGATTTCGCTGCAGCATCAAATACAAGACGTAACTTTCCTGGTTTATTAACATTGAAAACAGCAAAATTAGTTAGATACCAAATTTTATTGTTTTTTATTTGCAGCTCTTCATTCGTCAATATCTTCAGGTAACCCTTGTTGACATATTCTTGAATTTTTTTACAATATGCTTCTCCGTATTCTTTTTCTCTATCCATTTTTCGTTCTTGACATTTGAGTCTATTGAAAGCCATGAATTTAATTTCTGGAACAATCTGATTGGCGTCCCTCCATAGAAGTCCTGTTTCAAAACGATCACCGATTCGTCTTGTAGATTTCTCTATCATCTCCAGTATATTTTTTTCAGTTTTCGATGATTCGGTTTTGTCAGAATTCAATCCACAGTTATCAATTCTGAAGGAATCTTTCACAATGTCATGTAGTAAGTCATCTTCAAAGTTTTTCTCACATATGTGAAAATTATATGCTTGCTGGATTTTCCCTTTTATTAGCTGTCCATTTATCACCCATCCTAGCTTAGTCATAGTTGCTCTTGGTCCAAATCTTGATGGTTCAATGAAATTTCTTGGCATTGACAAGTCGTAGTTGTCAGTTCCAATCAATAATTTTGGTTTGACATTCTCAAAAGATTTTACAGGGATGTTCTGCAAATGTGGCCAATTTTTTTTTATATTTTCCATGTTCAAAGACTGTTTTGGAAGATTGAGATTAGCAAGCGTTCTCACACCCTACACAAAATATGTTTTTGAGTTGTTGAACACTCCTTTTATATTGAAGTTTACTTTCCTAGATTTCACATCAGTATGGGTTTTACCATTTGTCCACTGCATACAGAGTTCTTCAACCTCACCATCTAATCCAATTTCTCGGGCAACCGAATCTTCAAGTAACGTTACTGTAGATCCTTCATCTAATAAGGCGTAAATAGTGATATTTCCTTTCGGGCCATTCAAAATAAGTGGAATTGTTCTCAGGATAACTTCATCAGTCTGGTCTCTGTGAATATTCACTGATTCATTTGGCTTATCATCATTCGATCTGACAATCGAATTATCAATACTTGGTCTGGATTGATTGTCTTTATGTAGTAAGTAGTGATGCTTTGGTTTGAGGCATTAGATACATAATTTATTTTTCGTAACAATATTCCAACGTTCTTCCAGATTCTTATCCTTGAATTCAGAACAATTGTGCAGATTATGTTGTCCTTCAGTACAGCAAAAACACCGTTTCATTTTCTTGTCTTCAGAATTTAAAACTGTTTCGAATCGGCGATTAGTTTGATCGTATTTGAATACCGGTTCATGAATCAGGCTGGCTGCTTTTCCAATGTCTCTCAACCATTCAGAAAAGCTCATAATAGTTACGTCCTCTAATTTAATAGCATGCATCGACCATTGTTGCTTCAGATTAACTGTTAAATTAGACACGAACTCCTTCAGTAAAGTTGGATTTCTCAGGTAAACATCGTTATCTAAATGCTTGATAGCAGCTACAAGGTTATTCACAGAATTGGCGAATTTTATGATTGTCTCCGGTCTATGATCTCTGGGAGCTGGTGTTGACCTTACTTGATCTATGAGGTAGTTGATGATAAACTCTGGTCGTCCATATAAATTCGTTAGGGTTTTAATGATTTCTTGAACATTTTTATGAGAAATTAATAGCATTTTGACTGCTTCTCTAGCATTACCTTTCAGGCATTTTCTGAGTCGTAGAATATTTTCACTGTCAGAATATCGACATATTTTTGTTGTTTCAGCATATTCGTTTATAAAAACTAACCACTCCGCCGGGTTTCCATCAAAAAATGGCAGATTTCTATCAACTGCTTGTCTTATGAATAATGAACTACAGCAATGTCCTTCATTACCATTATTTGGGAAATCGTGCATCGATTGTATTTCTCTAAGGGGAACATGCTCATTAAAAGGCTCATCCATCCAAGTATCTATCATTTTATTCTTATCTGAAGTAATTTTCGAACAGATAGATATTCTCGAATTATTTTCAGATTCGTATAGTGTGTCGTTATGTGTTTCTTCAATTATCTTCATTTTTTCTATTTCAAGTTTCTTCAATATTAACTGCTTATTTATTTCCGCTATTTCACTTTCTGCTTTCAGTTCTGCTTCTAACATTTTCTGTTTAACAATGCTTTGTTTACTGCTTCCGGTGTTCATAGTTCCTCTGAATCTAGCTCTGGATACACTTTGTATTGATTTTGTTATTTTGTCACTATCTTCCTTTTGTCTTATTTTTGAAGGACTGTTGTCATTTTCAACTCGGACACTCTCAGATATATCCTGAATGATATTTTCCTCAGATGTCTTCTGATCGATATTTTTTTTCTTGATTCTTTCACTTCTCAATACATGCTTTTCAGATTTCATTTTGTCAATTGATTCATCACTGTCTGTCATATTGCTGGACTCACCAATTTCGGTATTCATTTGCTTGAATCGAAGGACCAATGTTGCGTCTGCAATGTCTACCTTATGAGTGTCTCTCAGAAGGTCTATTTTTGGCTGGCTCTAGCAAATAAAATGAAACTAATGATTCCGTCGGTTGACGTTCTTTTTATATTATTTATATTTTTTTGTCAACTTGACATCTCCTTTCAGAAAAGATACAGGGACATTATATACAAAATGACAATATGAAAGAAACGAACAATAAATCTTCAACAACCCCTTAGACGGCTCCCAAATCAATCATCTTTTGGTATATTATTCTTTCGTCCACTGCAATGCTGAGCAATGCTTTCACCTAGCGCGCCAAAATGTCTTGAGCCGACCCTGCACACATATAATAAATAAGTGATGACATATCTCTCACATACTTTCTCTTACATTGTCTTAGGCACTTTCTGCGAACATTTGTCGTTGATTACACCGACAATTTCGTCAAACCGTAGCGGCAACGTTTAAAAAAACAGGGTCGGCCTTTAGGGATCAACATACAGTCGGATCAAGTTTACTCGGCGGCGCTTTCTAGTGTTTTTATAAAAAAATAAACTAGGAATAAATGAATAATAATGAGGTGTAGAATATCAGTTTAGTTTTTTTTACGTCTTATCTATAAAAAAGAATCTTGTTTTTATGTAAAAACAAGTTTGTTTTCATAACTTACCTACTCATTTATAAGTACCTACCTACATGACAACTTTCAAAAAATCTTAAATTTAATATTTATATTTTTCTTTTTATATGTACAATTACAATTTATAAAAAAGAGGTTTGTCCGTTGACTAAATAAATAAAATATATTTTTGGAATACGTTTTTTTCATTGACTCATAATTTCTATATTTTATGGGCATTTTCAAGATTGGAAATATTTATTATAGCTAATTTGTTATTTCAGGTAAAAAACGTTATTACTGAAAGTCATTTAATTTAAACAGGCAAGTTATTTTTTAATTGATTGATTGATTTCGTATTGCACGTCTGACTTCTTTAAAATCTGGATCGTCGTCCTCGTGTTGATTTAGTTGGCACTGTCGTTCCAGATTTTCTAGTAGTGCTTCTGCTTTGTCTTCTGGCGAGTATACTAGACCCCTTGTACCGTGTAGCGTTGGCAGCGGTTGGTGATCTTTGAAGTTTCCAGAATCCTCTGTTCTCTGGGTATAGGTCTTCGAGGAAGTTGGTCCAATTTTGGTGGAAGTGCTCTTTTAGTGCTTCATTTAGTTGCTGTTGCAGTCTATTAGCTTCTTGCTTGTCCAATCTGAGTGCAGCTCGTTGAGCTCTTCTTCTTGCTCTATTCTTGAGCGCGATCAGGTCGTTTGTTTGTCTGTTTAAGTTTCCATACTTTTTGGAGCGTTAAGCTTTTTCTCTAATTGTGAAATCTATGTAGGCTTGATTGATAGTAGCTTCTAGATGCTGTTGAGCTGTTTCCAGGTCTTGAACGGACCTGATTATTGGTATTGGTCCAATAATCCGTGCTAGTTCAGATTTGAATTTTGGCCAGTTTGTGTGCTTTATTTCGTACGAATTGTCAACCTCCTTCTCCAATCTGTAGAAAAATTGGATTGTGATCTATGTAGCCTTCGTTAAGGGTTCTGATCTCTATTTGGAAAGTGGGGTCGTCAATCAATGCGAAATCTATCACGCATGAGTTTCCTCAATGTGGTTGGAATGTGGGACTGTTTGGTCCAATCGTTGCCAATCCAGGTCTACTGTCAATGTAGATTTCCAGTTTTCTACCTTTCTGGTTTCTGTTCTGGCAATTCTACAAGGGGGACTTTGCGTTGATGTCTTCAATCAGTATGGTCTGTCCGTTCTCTGGAAGCAGCAGGTCCAGGTCTTCATCATGGAGATCATGCTGTGGTCTTACATACACTAAGGATATTTTGACTTCTCCAAAAGTGGTTCTCACCACTATTAAGGTTTCCTCCATATTCCTCAGTCCATCCGGATTTAACACTGGGTAGTGTTCGATGCTTTTTTTGATGAAGATTTCTGTACCTCCTGATACTCTTATATGATCATTCCTGTGTACCACATATCCCGGAAGCCTAATGTTGATAGTATTATCAACCTTAGTTTCTTAAAGAGCTATGATATCCAGGTCCATTCTTTCGATAAGTTCTTTCAGTGGATGTAGGTTTGGAATGTAGCCTCCGATGTTCCATATAGCTATTTTTAAAAGACCTGCTTGCGTTGGGGGATTAAATTTAATTACTAGGAAGCATTGGCATCAGTGAGTTGAAGATGGAGGCCATTTGGGTCATTACCCTCTGGAACTCCTATATCTAGGTCATAACTTGAGCCATATTCAATTGGGTGGCTGCTGTTCTCTGGTTTGGTGTTTGGTGGGCAGTTCTTGGTCGCTGGAGGTTTTCTTGCTGTCTGGCTGTAAGATACTTCTGGTCTTACAGGTATGGTAGTGGGAGCTTAGGGAGTTCTCTGCGTGGTGGTGGGGATGGTCCTTCCTTGAGCTTGACTTCTTGTTGTTTGCTTCGGTACTTTGGGGCACCACTAAAAATTGACCGAGTGAGGTCCATTGCAGTTGGCACATCCCGCTGCTTCTTTGCTTTTTGGGCAGTCTGCTGTCCTGTGTTCATCTCCGCATCTTACACACCTCGTTTGTATGTTGCATCGGAGCTGCGTGTGATGGATTCCCTGGCAGTTGTAGCACTGCTATGGTCCTTGTCTTCTTTTTTGGGGTTCCACTCTCACAAACAGGCTTAAGCATCTGTTTACTTGATAGATCTTCTTGTTTTCCTCTTCTTTGGGCAAGTCGATGAGGAAGAGGGGAAGAGGTTTCTTTGTCTTGTATGACGTCATTGGTTGGACTTTGGTAGGGTAAAATCCTTGCTCTTGGAGGTCGTCCATAATGTCTTGATTTGCAGTGTTTTGGGGTAGCCCTCGTATAACTACCTTCGCTTGCTTTTCTTCTTGCAACAAGTACGTGTAGTGTTGCAGTTTTTGTTCTTTCAGGAAATTCTTCACGTTCCTGAAGTCCTAGGGGGTGGTGGGGTGTATTCTTACACCGTCTTCATGTAATTTGGCCTTAGTATAGTTTATTTTTCATTGCTTCAGTTGCGAAGAAATGTTGTTCCATTGGTTCTTCTCCCGAATAGTGATCGGTGGGGTATTTTCTCTTTTTTGTTTCAGTGGGGTAGCTGAAGTGAAAGGTAGTGCATCCTGAGCTGGTTTGGTCATCTTTATCCGTTCCTGTGTGTTTACGGTTGTCGGAGGGTTGGTTTTTCTTGTTTATTGTTGTGGGGGTGGGTGGTGAAGGTTTAGTTGTCTTTCTTTTAGCAGCAGCCCATTCATTTTCTGATTCTGAGGATTCTGCTGTCCTCTTCCCAGAAGGTTCGGTAATTCCATCTTTCTTGGTGTTTGCTTTATATGCGTTCATTAGAACGTCCATCTTCTCGTTTAGGGGCTTTGATAACTTTTTTACTTTTCTGTTAGGCTTTTTACTTGCTCCTGTAGTTCCGTTATGATCCGGTTCTTTTGTTCCGCTTCTTTTTTAAGGTGGGAAATTATGCTTTGTAATGTGCCATTTTCATTTTCGGATTCTGTCTTTGTTGACTCCACGTAGCTTATTTCTTCTTCGGAGTAGTTGTTTTCCATCTCGTTTTCGTCCATTTGTAGTTACTGTGAATAAATTAATAATAAAATTATACTTTGTGCTATTTCTCGAGAGGCGCGGTCTCCTCTGGTCGATTGGATCTCAGTGAGCGTGGTCTTCTCTGGTCGATTTGATCTCAATGGGCGTGGTCTCCTCTGGTTGATTCGACTCTGAGTGAGTGTGGTTATTAGTCCAATTTTTCGCACCTTGTGCTGGCGCACTCGGTTTAAAAAATATCGCTTTTGCACTTCACTTCACTATTTTCCTGGTTGTTCTATCGTATTTGGCAGTTTATATACTTTAAAATAAATTTTAAAGTATATTTGTTGTTAGTCTGCAGCGTAATATCCCTAAAAAGGATTATTTTACCAAGCAATCCAAACAGATTGATTAGCTACGCTAAATTCAACATAAAGGAGACGTATTCTACCAAATACAATTCACTTTCAAAAGTTTACACTGTGGTTTTCGCTTTTTGTTGCTTTTTATTGCTCTCTTTCGTTTACGTGTTTCCACTTTCAACTCTAGATCGCAACATGTAATGAATTCGCTTCTTTTTTTTTGTTTTACAAGAGGAAAATCTTTTATAGACAATCAGCGCTTTGACTGCTCTAACAGGAGCGCGCTTCGGCGCTGAATAGTGTGGGACTCATTGAACGCTCGTTCAACGTTACCCACTAAAAAACTCTTGAGTGTGTTTTTGTGGGCTATTGTCTCTTGGTAGAAGACAATCTTACCATTTGTGTATGTGTAGTATGTATGTGTGTGTTATGTGGGTGTGGGGTTTTTAGTTTGATAACTGAAGTTTTATTTTGTATGGGGGAGGGGAATGAACATTAAAAAATACTACTTTTCAGTTTTTTATGTCTGCCGCTTTGACGTCCTAGTATATAGTCGAAACTCGAGTTTATAAGCGCGTTTGGATAAGAATTGGCTTTTTCGAAAAAGGTTTTGTGGCGATTTTTTATGTATTCTGTAATTGTTTCGATTTTTAGTTCTTTGTGTATAATCAGGGTTCGAATATACCAGGGGGCATTTGTTATACGTATTAGAATTTTATTTTGGAATTTTTGAAGTTTATATTTTGGGGATTTTGCTGCTTGACAAAAGGAAATGCAGCCGTAAAGGAGTTGAGGACGTATAATTTGTTTGTAAATAAGAACTTTGTTTTTGAGATTTAATTTACTTCTGTAGTACAGAAGATTACGGAGTCTGCCAGACGTTTTGTTACAACGCGTAATTTGCGTGTTTATGTAAGAGTTTTTTGTCTAAATCTATACCTAAGTATTTGTATTTGTTTGTGTAAATAATATCTCTATTTTGAACCTTTAATTGAGGCATATTCGGGTTTCTTTTTCAAGAAAAGAGAATAGCTTGTGTTTTTTTGGCATTAAGTTTTTGTCCATTTTTCTAATTCGTTTATCTGCCTTTGCATATTTTTATGAAGATATCCAAGATTTTTGTGTGTGCTATTAGCCGCAGTGTCGTCTGCGTACATAGCTCACAATTCACAATTCCCAATTTCACTGTTTTAGAAGCTTTTTGTAGGTGTATAGCCTTGTGGCTCCAGGCAAGCGAAATATCCTAAAAAGGAATATTTACCTTTCAATCTGAAAAGATTGTTAGGTAGTTTGCGAATATTGTGTGACGAGTGTTAGGGAAATGATGCACAATAAGAATTATTGTTAACTACGCGTATTATCGAAATGAAAGAAAAACTTGGCAAGGGAAGCAATGTGCGTCAGTGTTAAAGTTCGTCGATAGACTGTTGGAGTTCGTTGAGAGACTGTCGAAGTTTGTTGAGAGACTGGTGGAAATTGACTGACTGACTGAAGACGACTGAATTTGTGTTTTTTTTTTGTTTTACAAAAGGAAAATCTTTTATAGACACTCAGCGCTTCGGTTGCCCTGAAAAGAGCGCGTTTCCGCGCTGAATAGTGTAAGACTCATTGAACGCACGTTCAACGTTACCCACTAAAAAACTCTTGTGTGTGGTTTTTTGGGTTATTGTCTCTTGGTAAAAGACAATCTTACCCCTTGTGTAGGTGTAGTATGTATAGTGTTGTGTAAGTGTAGGTTTTTTAGTTTGGGGAAAACTAAGAAGTTTTATTTGAATACGGGGGAGGGACGAATATTAAAAAATTTTACTTTTTAGGTTTTTGTGACGGCCACTTTGATGATCTGGTACATAGTCGAAATTTGATTGTATAAGCGCGTTTGGGTGAGAAGCGGCTTTTTTGAAAAAGCTTTTATGCCGATTTTTAATGTATTCGGTGATTGTTTCGATTTTTAGGTCTTTGTGAATATCAGAATTACGAATGTACCAGGAGGCATTTGTTATACGTCTTAGAATTTTATTTTAAAATTTTTGGAGTTTATTTCTTGTGGATTTTCCTGCTTGGCAACAAGGAATGCAGCCATAAAGAAGTTGTGGACGCATAGTTTATTTGTAGATAAGGATTTTGTTTTTAAGGTTTAATTTGCTTAGGTAATACAAAAGATTTCTGAGTTTGCCATGTAATTTGTTACAATTTGCTATTTTTGTGTTTATGTGAGAATGCCATGAGAGTTTTTTGTCTAAATCTATATCTAAGTATTTTACTTTGTTTGTATAAATAATATCTCTATTTTGAACCTTTAATTAAGGCATATTCAGGTTTCTTTTTCGAGAAAAGAGAATAGCTTGTGTTTTTTCGGCATTTAACTTGATTTTTCAAGTATTAGTCCATTTCTATTTAATTTATTTGCCTTTGCATATATATTTGTAGAAATCGCAGGTTTTTGTGTGAGCTAAAGGCCGCTGTGTCGTCTGCGTACATAGCTAGTTCTGTATTCGGAGTTTTTGGAGTGTTTGCTATGTAAAGGTTGTATAGGGTTGGCGATAACGCTAAACCTTGCGGCACGCCGGTTTCTATAAATCTATCCGTAGACTGTTTTTCGTTTATTTTGACGTTAAGCTTTCTGTTTTTTAAATATACGTTTATCCTTTTTATTTGGTTCATTGGGAAATTCATCCTATTTAGTTTATACAAAAGAGCTTCATGCCATACTTTATCGAAGGCTTTTTGAATGTCGAAAAGTATCATTAAGGTACTTTTTTTCTCATTTAACTCTGTAGTTATATGTTCTACAATTCTTGCGAGTTGAGCTTCTTGCTGTGATCTCTTCTAAAGCCAAATTGTTCATTCGGGATCACTTTATATTTATTTGTGTATTAAAAGTCTTTTAAATATGATTTTTTCAAATAAACCTAAACATGGTAATAGGGAGATGGGCCGCCAAATTTATGGGTTTTGTAACTTTTTATTTGGTTTAGGTAAGACTATTATTAGTGCTTTTTTCCAGATGTTCGGAAAATAGCTTGAGAGCAAACATTCATTGAAAATCTTCGCTAATAACTCGATTGTGTTATCAGGAAGATTTTTCAATGCTTTATTTGTTATTCTGTCCTCTCCAGCGGCTTTTTTAACCTTCAAGTTTTTAATAAGCGCTTTTATTTCTATGTAATTTGTAGTTTCTATTTTCTCAACTTGTTGATTGTAATTTTTTCTGATTGTTTTTTTACTCGTATTGAGTATTACTTCAGATTGAAACACGTACAGTTTTGTTATTTCGTATCTATTGATTTATTAACAGGGTCTTACAACATATTTAAATATTAATATATAACATTCTTCCGCCCGATAACACAATTACTTCATACATAAATTGAACTAATTTTCATGCAATTTGCATTATTTACTAACAGGTCTTCTAAGTACACCATAGATAGTCTTGACATCTACAACTCGGACCGTTCTGTCCTTTCCTGGGTATACTGCAACAACTCTTCCTCTATTCCAAAAATTTCGTGGTCCATTATTATCGACTATCAATACTAGGTCGTCTACTTCTAGGTCTTCTTTCTTGTGCTTCCTCTTCCCTCTCTGATTCAGTGTAGGTATGTACTCACGTACCCATCGTCTCCAAAACTGGTCAGCCATCGTTTGAGCAATTTGCCATTGTTTTTTCAAATTCTTTTCTTCACATTCAAGCGAAGGTGAACCAGATGAACTTCCAATGAGGAAATGATTTGGGGTCAAACATTCTAAGTCAGTAGGATCCGTTGAGGCATGAGTTATAGGTCGACAATTCACGATGTGCTCGATTTCGCATAACAGGGTGATTAGGGTTTCTTCTTTTGGGACTGTTTCTTTCAATAATATTTTCAAATTATTTTTGACTATTCTGATCATTCTCTCCCAACAACCACCAAAATTGGGTGCAGCTGGTGGTATGAAATGCCACGTTATATTTTTCAATGTCATCTGACCAATTATTTCATTTTGATCAAAATTTTCCAATGCTTCTTTAATTTCTCTATCTGCTCCTTTCAGATTTGTTCCATTATCTGAATACATATTTAGTGGACATCCTCTTCTTGATACCATTCTTTTTATAGCCATAATAGTAGAATCAGTTTCTAATGAGGATGCAATTTCGATATGAACAGCTCTTGTTGCGAGACAAGTGAATAATACTCCGTATCGTTTCTCTCTTCTTCTACCAATTTTTATCAGCATAGGTCCGAAAAAGTCCACACCACAGTTCGTGAATGGTTGTACGAATCCAGTGAGTCTAGATGAAGGTAAGTCTCCCATAACTGGAATATGTGGTGAAGATTTTCTATTTCTGCAGAATAAACACTTAGAGAAAGTTGATTTGACTGCTTGTCGTAATTGTGGTATCCAATATTTTCCTCTTACTTCATTTATCACTAATTTGATTCCCTGATGATGAAATTTCCTGTGGTAATAGTCTAGAATCAATTTAGTAAACTTGTTTTTTCTTTTCAATATAATTGGATTTCTCCTATTTTCTTCTAAATTCGGTGCATGTTTCAATCTACCTCTGATTCTCAAAATTTCGTCTTTATCAATGTAAGGCATGAGTTGAAATATTTCACTGCTGTTTTGAATTTCTCTGCCACACTTCAAATCATTATATTCAATTTCGAATGTTTCTTGTTGCGTCATTTTTATCCAAAGTTTTTCAGCATTCCATATCTCTTCCGGATACAATTCTTCAGATATTATTCCAGTTTTGCTACAATTTCTTATAAATCTGAGTGCCCAAGCAGTTGTTCGTATCAATTTCAACCAGTTAGAAAATCTTTCAATATCAGGTAAAATTCGCTTCATTTCTTGAATCAAACATACAAATTTTCTTTTTGATTTCAATTCCAACAAACATTCTGATTTCGAGAAATTAGGTTTTGGCCAAGATTCTTCCCCCAATTTCAAGAATTCGGGTCCGTTCAACCAGCTAACATCATTGTAATCTTTATTTTTCTTTGTCAATTTGTCAGCTACATTTTGTTTAGTATCTACCCAGCGCCAGTTTTCTTTATTTGATTTCTCTAATATTTCTTCTATTCTCAGTGAAACAAATTTATTGTAGTTTGAGGTATCTGATGACCATAACCACAATAGTACTGTCTTCGAGTCACTCCATAAAAATGTTTCTTGAATAACTATATTATGTTCTTTGATTATCATGGTTTTCAACCTTGCTGCCAGCAAAGCTGCAAGCAGTTCCATCTTCGGAATGCTCATCGATTTCAAAGGGGCTACTCTAGCTTTAGATGAAACAAATGATAATTTCGTAATATTTTTCTCGAAAAATCTAAAATATCCCACAGCTCCGAAAGCATTCTCGCTGCTATCATAAAATATGTGAAGTTCCACTGAAGATATTTTGGATTTGAAGTACCATCTCGGAATCTTGACATTTCTATTGCTGTTATCCATTTTTTCCACTCGTCAATGATATTTTCATCAGATATTATTTCATCCCAATTTAATTTTTGTCGCCAAATTTTCTGCATTAATATTCTAACTTGAATCATTATGTTCATAACAAATCCTAGAGGATCAAAAATTGACATAGAAAGTCTCAGAATCTCTCTTTTTGTTGGTAATTTTTCACCGTTCAATAAATCTTGATCTAGTTTCTTCAACTGAAATTCAAATCTGAAATTATCTTCATGGAAATCTCACCATACTCCAAAAAGTCTCTCCACTGCAGAATTATTCAATGTCTTCAACTTAGACATTCTTAAATCAGGATGCATATTTTTCAAAACATCTTTGTCATTACTAACCCAATTGCATATTTGGAATCCTCCTTCTTTATGAATTCTTATCACTCTTTCGATCCTATCTATACTTTCTTCAATTTTATCTGCGCAATCTAAATAGTCATCCATATAATGTTTTTCTATTATTCCCCTAGCTGCTTCAGCATCTTCACTTATATTCAAGAATTTTTCTGCATTTTTGTTGCGAACAAATTGTGCCGAACAGGGTGAACAAGTTGCTCCAAATATCATAGAGGTCATTTCGAAAATTTCAGGATCACTATTTCTGTTCTTTCCGCGCCAAAAGTATCTTTGTGCAGTTCTGTCTTGTTCGATGATTTTTATCTGTAAAAACATTTCCTTAATATCACCTGCGAATGCGATTTTCTTTTCCCTGAATTTCATCAATATTCCAATCATACTATTGAACAAATCTGGTCCTGCCTCTAAATTGTCGTTCAAACTAGTACCGTTACTTTTGGCTGCTGCGTCAAATACAACCCTCAGTTTATCAGGTTTATTCACATTGTAAACAACAAAATGTGGTAAATACCTCGTTCGCGCGGTCTTCAGTTTTTCTTCTTCTATAGTTAATTTTCTAGCATAACCTTTGCTCACGTAAGAGTTCATTTTTTCAATGTATGCCTCGCTGAATTTCTCATCATTATTCATTTTATTTTCCCATCTGTTTTCATTTATTTTTCTTGTTGTAATTCGCAACATTAGATCAACTGCTGAATTTTCAA